>JANEHU010000962.1:0-41606 GCA_027563435.1 Nasonovia ribisnigri | reverse complement strand
AGTTTATAAAATATTCATTCTGTAATTCTGTTACATGGTTTTACGTGTGTCAAACATTAAAAATAACCAAGCTGTCCGATATTTTACCTACGATAAGTAAATATTTTAGTTATTATGAGTTTGTACTTTGTATAATATCATATTATTTACTAAGTACTAAATCAATTCGAGGGTGGCATAATACCAACTGCCAAATATGAAATGGTCGAACATCGTTATAGGAATAAAGAATAATAATAATTGTTTAGTAATAATAATTATGAACAATAATATTATAAATATAGTTTTATTTAACTAAAAAAAAAAAATGAAATATGATAAAACATTGTACACAAACTATAATACAATATTTTTATTTGTTTGCTTACAGGTGTCTTGGATGAGACGAATAGACTATACAATTTTAACAATAGGAACGAGGAGTTATAGCAGTGACAAAAGGTTTTACGTAGACCACACCAGGCATCTAAAGGTGAACCATATATAATTTTAATTTTAGTTTAGCAAACCTCACAATATATTATTCTTGAAGTTAAATAAAAAATAATTATTCAAAATATTATACTCAAATTACTGCTAAGACAAAATACAATTATAAGATTTGTTTCCTAAATTATATACCTATACCATATAGGACAAAGGTATATAATATTATATTACAATATACGAAACTGTATGGTGAAGTGAAAATTAACCTTTATAACCCAATGACTAAAACTAACACGATAATTCAGTATAAAATGTCGGAGCCATGCGTGGCTAATATCGTTGGGTATATTAGTGAATAAATTATTTCACACGCATAAATACACGTCCACGACTTTACAGGTACTTGGGTTTTTCCCGTCATTTTGGAACATTTAACCATTTTCTAGACGCCAGTATAAATTGTGAACAATTTCCCGGTACAATTAAAGATAAAGCACTTTTACAATCAACACCCCGAATAGCAGTAAATATGTCAATACACGTAGAGAACGAATAGTACCCACCCCACTTTGGCTCTTTGACAATAGAACTAAAGCCAAATGAGGGAGAAAAAAGGATTAAACGAATCAGTCTAAGTAATCAGTAAGAATAATGACAATAGCACCATTAGAGACTTTAATAAAGTGCAAACTCCACCTTTTGAAAAAAAAAAAACGTTTAGTTAACTTTATAGTTGATGGCCAACCTAACTATTATGTTTAGCAATGGTAACTAAATATTAATGTACCTATACCTATGGCTATATTATAATGTCAGCAAAATATTTTTTGGAGTCCTTCAGTTTAAACAAATTTCATTTTTTTACGAGTAATTTTAAGTTATAAGTATTTCAAGTTGAGATCAGTGGAGTGGAGTGGTACAGCGCCGTAGTGTTACCTCGCAAAAACTGTTGGTCCTCCACTCCACTCATACAAACTTTGAATACTTATAATTATTAAATGGCCTGTCTAAATTAATTTTGATCACTGTAGTATTTGGAAGTACTCCGAAAAGTTTCCTGGTCAGGAATATGAAATTAAAAGTGTATGTTGTTATTCAAACGAGAAACTTAAAAAACTATTACGATAAAAATATAATTTTTTCCAAAAAATATTATTTTGGAATGGTTTAAAACTGTAAGAAATATTTTCAAAAATTATAGGGTTTTCTGAAATAATGAGTGTCTTACGTAAATGGATCACCCGTATAGTTTCAACGAATGAATAATAATATTATTGAATAACACTTTTTATAATCAGTTTTACAATGTAACCGAAGTAAATTGATCAATAAAAGTTTACCTCATAAACTGTAGAATATTTTGAAAATGTTGTGGTTTGTAAATTTGTATACAAAATCATAATTTTTTTTTTAATAGTTTAATAATAATTTAATGTAAATATAACGCGTGAGAAAAATATAAATTATAACATTCGTGAATATGAAAGTAAATAATATAAAACAAGATCATTTCCATTAAATCGTTTTTTTTTTTACGTTAAAAACATGATCGTTTATACTTATTTATATAATTTAATATCCATTAATGATATCTTTAAGTAATATCGTATTATTATTTAATTTATTATATTATATGGACATATTAATATGGAATGCAATTTGCGTGACTATAAATTACATACAGACATGTATAGTGTGAAAAAATCAGGGTGGCAATGCACGCTTTGCAAACCTGCAGGCGCCATTGTAAAGAGCACGGTGACAGTACGAATTTCAATAGTTATAACTATAGTATATCTACAAGTATCAAATATAAATAATAAAGATGAAACATTTTTATGTTTTTTTTTTCGTGTATTTTACTGTTTAATTAAAACATAATTGTACGACTATAATAATCTATAACATCAATATAATATATCTATCTCAATACATTGCTGATAAAATACCCTAAAACTATTTTGATTGGAAACAATTTAAACTGAAAATATCTTACAAATAATACATAATATTACAAACACTTTCTGTACTAACAATTTATTACAAGCTATCTTGCAGTAATTATATAAAAATGTCCATGCAACGGAAAATTAACTAGATGACTACTGGATCATCATGGCTCCGAGTCAGTATCACTGAAGTACTTCACGTGGAGTTTTCCAATTAAAATTAATAATACAAAATAAAAATAAATATATACAACAACACTTAATATATCAAATAGGAGTTACAGCTCTTTTAAATTATAAATTCAGGATACATTTTAAATAAAATAATTATAAACATCACAAAAAGTATATATTATACTGGATTATAATAATATTATACTTAACGAGATTGTAATACAAATTTACATTTTAACTTAGGAATTTAAGTCAAATATAATTTGTCGTTGTTATTGAATAAAATAAATATAAAATATGTAGGCTACAAAAATAACATTTTATAAAACCGTTCAATATAGGTATTTATATCATTTTTAATTTTTTTAAATTATACCTATAATTTAAAATTTAAAACCTGGGAATTCGATATTTTGTATGGTAAATTTGAGTGTAGGGTACCTATCTCAAAAGTTCAAAACTTGACGAAATTGGATATTTAAATGAAAAATAATGTTTTTAGTATATTATCATACATCATATTAGAGTAATACAAAAAAGCCATCAAGCAGATAACCGCTATGATTTATACAATAGTTGTCGAATATACCTCATCATTGAGCCGATGTGGATGTGTTAAATTTTAAATCAAAGATAAACCATTATAACCGGTTATAACAAAAAATTATTTTAATAAGTAATAATATTAACATTATAATAAATGTTCATATTCCACAATTATTTTAAAAAGTGTAGATAAATGTCTACTTTTGATTCACTTACGTCCAAACAAGATAAATATGTGATATATAAGCATGTAAAGACAGTTCTAAAGTAATGTTGCAGAAATATTATCGAGGCCAGTAGAATAATTGTTTTTTGTTTCTGACCCGACAGATGAAAGCTTGTTGATTTTCCAATGATATGTGTTTGCAAATGCAAACACGATTGTGCGTGGTTTTCCATCTTTAGCAATAATTAAACTCGCTAAATAAGATGCTTTAACGATATTTTCATTAAAGTTCGTAAAACTAGACATGCATTTCGATTCCTTTCGGAAAGTAGTAACTTTTCTCTAAAAAAATTCAATAGGTTTATTTTCTGTTTCTGGATGCTTCGACAATTGGTGGCGCTTAAGTAGCGATGGCTTCATGATTTGATTTAAAAGTGTTTCTTGACAAATTACACATTGAGGTAATGGAGTAGAATTTTCAGAACCAAATTTTACAACGAATCCAAATTGTAAGTAACTATCGTCATATATGCGATTCGCCTTTGTTTTCTGTTTTTTAGTATTTGAGCTTCCGCTTTCTACAAATCTTTTCATTTTACTTAATTTTATATCAAAAAAAAAGTACGAAAAAAGTATATAAAAATATAAAATTTAATATAAAATACACTTGATGCAAACAACGCGTATGACACTCGTGAATAAACCGAAGGAACTCACAAAACTAAGGTAAAAACACATTATTATGAAATAAGAATACGCTTTGTCGAGCTTATCCGATAAAGTTCATCGATTTATATTATATTAAAGAGAATATCGTTATCTTAATTGCTACGATTACAAACGACCTCCACACCATCAAATAAACATTAAATAAACCAAATAATATTTAATGTTAATAATAATTCGTACCAATTTTTTTTATAAAGGAAGATTTTCGTCGCGTACCACAGGTTGAGAATCGCTGCTATAGAGCATAGTAGTTACCTACTTCCACCTATTTTTTCATAAACTAAACGTTCTTAATCAATATTGATAATCATAATAATCGATATGAAAACATTGTTTAATTTTATGTTCAAGTAAAGAAAAAGTATATGCCATAAATTATTGAAGTTTGACTTTTCAGAAAACGAATTAATCAAATAATATAATGTAAAATTAATTAATTTTATATAAAACTATTCTTGAAAAATATACTAACATTTTATAACTATTATTGCCTACTTGGCACTGACTGTTTTATAACAGAGTAGCTAATACATAAATTAGTTTGCTTCATTATAAAATTTGCATAGACATTTAAATAAAAATAAAATAAAAGTAAACGTTAATGTTAATTTCATGATACCATGAAACAATAGGTAAAACGGTAAGACTCATTATTGTGGTTTTATTTCTTTAATGCTACTATATATTAAATTCGATTTATCATAATTTCTAAATTTAAATTAATTGGTTTAAATATATAAATTGTAGGTTGAATAAGGATAATTGTGTAGGTAAGTATTTCAAAACTTAAAGAAGAAACAAAACCTTTTCAAAAGCTGCAATAAATGGTCAAACAAAAGAAAAAATTTAAATAACGATTCAAAGTGCTATAACGTTGAACATTAAAATGTAATAGGTTTAAATACCAAACACGTAAAAATGATGAATATTTTTTTTTAATTTAAGCACTGAACCAAACATAATATTGACAAATTATTCGTATTAATTTAATAGTTAAGGCATTCATAAACTTATAAAAGTATTGTTAAATGCGTTGTTATTTAAACAAACAATGTGTTTAAATTATTTTTTATTTAAATATTTTATATACGTCGAATACTTGTACATAAAATAATTAAAATATAACATAATCAGCTTAATTCAACTAAATTTAAAATAATATATTAAAACCAACTATGCTTTTATTATAGCCTATAGGTATCCATAAACTTATCAGTTGATCAAATGTCAATGTTTTAGATCAGTAAAAAAGTTATCACAAATATAATAAAGTAGAAAGTTGATTTTTTTAGAACGCCGTTATGTATATATGTAAAATAATATGTTCATTGTTGAATTCTTTTTTTTCCTATTAAAATTAAGTATTATTTAATATTATAATCTATATTTCATACCCTTACGCCAAAAAAACATAAAAAATTAATTAATTTTCGGTTATATAATTTATAATATACGTAAAATGTTTGTTTAATATATGATCTAAAAGTATAAAATACAATTAAAAAAAGTTTGCCAAGTTGATGTCGCTTTGCTGTACGGTTACAAGTGGATCACTGCAATAGATAGTGTTAAATTTGAATTCAATGATTGTTTACGAAAAACAATTCCTAACGATGACGGTCATTCAGCATATGATATATTTCTAAGTATATTTGATGATATTATTATTGTGAATAATCTATTTACGTGGAACCTTTTTTCCTTGTTTAATCGACATCAGAGGAAGCTCTGTTTGACATGTTCAATCCTTAGCTATAAAAGTTGAATATTTTATAAATGTTCAACTACAAAATTATTTTTAAATTTTATGTTTGATGAATTTTGTCAAAATTTGAACTTTAAATGCTTATAAAAAAATGTGTTCTTACGTAATTTTAATATTTCTCAACTACTATTGTAACAGTATATCAGGAGCCTCATATTACATTTTCAAGCTTTTCGACTCAACAAATAAAAATTCCATTGACATTTATAGAAAAAAACCTTAAATAATTGAAAATGTCCGTAAACAGCTCAAAATAAGTCAAAATACTTTTAAAATATTATCAAATATAGGAATTGATAAAATAAAACTATGTTGTAAATTTCAATTATCTTCAGTTCGTTTTTCAATTACAGGAAAAATAAGAAGATCACTACATGAAAAATTGGATGACTCTCCAATTTCTTGTCAAATGTTTTTGTAGAAATTCATTAGGAGACTACTATTACTTTTTCAAGCTGTTTAACCAACATCTATAATTGAAATGACCTTAATAGAAAAAAAATTAAAAAATAGGAAACTGAAAATGTCCATAAACACTAAGCAGTTCAAAACAATTTAAAATATTTTGAAAATTTTATGGTGTTTAAAAAATTCACATGTACACAACCAGTGAAAATGGCATGTATATACGATAATTTGCTTCAGAGTTACACCAAAAACCAAAATTTATTTGGTCAATAACCGTTTTAGTCTAAAAATTCCGCTTTTTCCCGGCGCTTTTGAAAGCTATTGAAAATTTTACCTCCCGAAATGCACCAACTAAATTCACTGCACATTGAAAAAGATACTGTCAAAGAAAATTGGAGCAATTTTACTGCCCCAAAAAGGTGATGACAGACACAAAAAAAATGAAAAAAAAAACACACATTGTAAAATTAGAATTTATTAAGAAAATTATATATTATGTATATAGATTGTATAATTAATTGAATACTAGTTATTTTAGGATATTATGTATAATTTGATTCTCGATTAAAAAGCTAAAATAAATTATTCAATCATTATTATTCATGAATTTATTTATGTTTTATAATTTTCATATGGTTGACGTAGTACAATAATAAATTAAACTAGAATTGTTTGAATGAATGTTGTATGGTATTGGTATACATGGTATATATATATATAACTTAATAAATTATAATATTAAACCCCCTTTATATATACGTCCATAACAATAAATATATTTTTTGGTTTAAAAACAATAAATCACTTCTACTTTTTACAGGGTGGAAAAACGATGATCTGTGTATTATATAATAATATACATATGTATATAATATATAGTATTCGTACTGAGTTCACCGCCGAAAACACTATAACTGTTTATTTATTTTTGATCGTACTAGAACGATCGACATCGCGGAAATCAGTTTTTAAATTTAAATTAGTTCTCAAAACAAATAAATATCGAAACAAAGTATAATGACGTGTTCAATTTTTTCTAATAAAATTATAATACAATAAAACCTCCTTTTAACGGACATTCTATAAGACAGAATTCTCTTTATAACGGAAAATAACAACTGTCCCAAATAACTTATATCCCGTATATTTTAGTCTCCCTAAAACGGAAACTCCTTTAACAGAAAAAAACAGTTGGAACCATGCGATTCCGTTATAAGGAGTTATACTGTATTTTATATACATGGGTACTTAGATAGTTCAATGTCATAGAATATACTGTATGCTAATTGATAGTAATACCATAAATATAAAAGAGAAATAATAAAAATTATTACTTTATAACATACCTACTGCAGTTATTACAGTATTATAGATATGCCAACATTTTAAATTGTCTGTATTTATAAGAACATATTATTTTTTCACGTTTTTTTATTAATTCATTTTTTGGATAGCGTCTAATTTTTAACCGCCCTATGGATTTTAAGTTTAATATTAAGTTTAGTATTAAAATTTACTAGGTATTTAACGATAATAATATGGTGTGCTTCATTTTAATTCATTCATTATATGGTTAACACAAAGTAAAGTGTGAGTGTTACGTTAAAGGAATTTCCATGTATAGTTCTAAATGATTAAGTAACATTGCTTTCATTGTAAATATAACGTATATTATTTAGGAGTATTTTTTATTTTAAATTTTGATAGTCACATTGTTCTTTTATAGCATTGTAAGTATTCATTGAATTAAAAGAGTAATTTTATTAATGATTTTATAAAGGAATGACTGAAAAATAAATACACATTTTTAACTCTATAATTTAATAATTATTATTCTGATTTAAGTAAAAATATGCCATGGAAATGTTCAACCAATAATCAGTAAAATTAAAAAAAAAAAACAAAAATAATTAAGGAATTAAATGAAAATTTAATTTTGGAGTCCAAAATTAATTTCTTAAAAAATGCAAATAATCAATATTTGAACATAGGTAACTTTTTTATATCTTCTACTTAATTTAATTTTAAACCATTAAAGTTTTTCTTTTAAAACCAATATTCTATTTTCAAAGAAAATTAAATTACTATGAGATAAGGCTATTCTCGGCACTTAATTAATAATTATTGTTTTTCAACCTAATTTTAGAAAAAAAATAATAATTAAAGGTTACCTACCTTCAGGTAATGGGATAAATGCTATAGTTTAGGTTCGTTTACATGTGCTGTTATATTAAATCTGAAAGGTCTGATGTATTGGACACACTTATCGCTTCGCTAACCTTTGAACATCAATTTGATGTATTATTACTATATTCTTTTTTTAAAATTGAAAGAATTTTATTGTATTTGATAGTATAATGGTTAATACATTGTATACAATGGACGTACTATCGTTTTTAGCTTTTATCAGAATGCATTTTTAAAATAGCTACTTATTCAATTTCAAATAAATTGATTTGGCCACAACAATATTTTACAACACGCTTTTACTGCTACAAAATATGTTTCTGAGGGAATAAAAACATTATTGTAATACCCATTGGTTTCTCAAGCTCCGAAACTCCCAAAAAACGTTTTGCAATAAAAATAAATATATGGACAGTCTCCATGGACAGTTATCCATTTTATGGTTTTGAACAACATTAATTCGATTTCGTACATGAATTTCAAACACATAAAACAATATCAAAATATAAGTTTTTAGTTAATAATTTACCTTAAATAAAAAATACCATGATAAAAAAATATTTTTTGTAAAGCAAGCATCTATAGTTTATAATACAATATACTTCGGAAATGTATGAAGCTTGCATCTATACTTTATCCTTTATACCTTGGTATATTTGTGTCTAATATACACAATATAATATTTTTATATAAGTGAAAAATTGAAACAAGAATATAGTGTAACATGAATTAAATTATCTAACTGAATATTAAAATTCCACATATATCCTCGTAATTTTAATTATTGTATTCATCGTTGTAAATATAAGTCAGTAATCGGTATCATAACATAATGAATTCGAATATTTTACTATTGATGTCTGAAATATGCGGTTAAGAGGACGCTACGACACGACCATTTGTTGGCTCCGTCTTACGTAAGTGTGTAACATGGCAAATTTACGCTCAGAAGATCACGTTTAGCTCCGTTACTTAAAAATTAGAGTGAATCGACCTATTATGAAACTTTATGTTAAGAACATTACCTGTGTTTGTATGTGGGTTTCTTACGATAGTTCATTTTTTAGCAAGTTATGCGTATATAATATAGTGTAAATTAAAAATGCTCATAATTCACTTAAAAACTGAGTTATCGTAAAAAACCCACAGATAAGGTTCTTACCATCAAGTTTTGTAATATGTCGATTCACTCTAATTTTTAAACTAACAGAGTTAAATTTGATTTTCTGAGCATAAATTTACAATGTTACGCACTTGTAAGACAGAGACAACAAATATATGTGTATCGTCATCTTAAATAATTCTTCATCCGCTCAGTATTGAATTTCGTAACTTAAAATTCATTGAAACTAATTACAAACTGAAACTGCTATTAATATTAATGCGATGTTAAGTCGGTATACTTGTGTTATGAATATTTAATTATTAAAATAAAAATATTTTGAGCAATAATATTGTCACTGAATAATCTGTGTAACATAATATATTATATAATAGTTGTTCTACTCGAACTATGGCATCCGTATTACGTTATATGCTTATACACTTCCAGAATATATAATTTATTATGCTAATCAGTAGTATTCGAATTTGTTTTAATCTGAAAGAGCTTTATATTTAAGTATTTTCATAAAAAAAAAAAAACGGGATTCAAATTAAAACTTTGTTATGCTTACCTTTCTATTTAGATAGGTACGTTTATAATTAAATGTAATTTGATTCCATTTTTCAGACGTGGAATTTAGAAATAACACCGGTGGAAGCATCAGACGCGGGTTTATACGAATGTCGTATAGCTACACATCCAACTACCAGCAATTTTGTACATTTAAAAGTCACAGGTTAGTAAACTGTAGTTTTAAGTTTAGTGTATAAGTAGATACCGACGAGGAATGTTTAAAGGACTTAAAATAACTTATCGTATTATGGTTTATATGTATAAAATACACCCCTTATAATAATTAATATCAACGATGATTAAAAACGTTTAATTAAAATTAAAACATTGTTATGTTCAGATGTCAGTAATTTTGAGTGACTCTGGCTTAATTTTGTTGACTGTTTTTATGTTTGAGCCAACTATTTCATCTATTTAAAATGACGACTACAAAAAAACATGGACGACTTTTCCTAAGTTTGCGTTGACATTGATGGATAATATGAAATTCTCGGGAGATCACGTGAAAGGCGTGTCATTCTATCAAATTTTGAGACGAGAGTATAATATATATATGTATGATGAAACATATACTGTTTCATATTATATACCTAATACGGTGGTTCACTCCATATTTTACTTACATACACAAAAACTGCACATATTGATCCAAATGTCGTGATATTTTACAGTGCATACATTGATTCATAGGTTAACTTAGAACTATTGTGCACTTTTACGAATTAAGCTATTGAAGCGTGCTCTTATACAATGTCCACGATAAAATCCCTGTCCATAAACATTTATTTTATGTTCAAACATTTCGTAAGCTTACTTTTCATTACCAGCAAACTAAGTGGCCGCATCAAAAAATACCACAAGGGTAGAGTTCAATAACAAATATAACTTATGCAGTTACGTAGTCTATTTACGGGTAGATAATAACCTATGATAACCTATATAACATGATAGTTCGTCCAAAACAAAAGTAAAAATTATTTAAGCAAAATATTAAATATTAAAATGTACACAGTATACATAATCATTAGCACCTAAATTACCTACAAATCGATATTCCGAATTTTGACTGTACCGTGACGAGGGATTTAGAATCAATATATTAAATTGTCATACATAAACTTCAAAAACTGTCTAAACATAATACGTATTATAGTTACAAAATACAACTCTAAATACTACATATTTGATATAATATATTTAATATAATACCAATTTTATCAAGTGACTGCCATGTATATCATAATAGTATACACTACACACCAAATTTTCAATAATTGCTCTTCAAATTTTACTTATCAATTTCGTCTAATATTATAATACTCAACTTTTGACGAAATTATGTATTTATATAATATATATAGTGAATTTCCCAACCCAGAAACTCTTATAAAAACTTTTAATATAATATATCATACCTATGATACTCAGCCTAGTTCATAAAATTACTATGATAAAAAGGCGTCCGTTGCTAGATCAGTGAAATTAGTAGGGCAGACAAGTTGTTAAGGATTATAATCATTAGTACACAGAATTTAATTACACAGAAAATACTAGTTTGAATTTAAATTTAGATAAATCAATATTTTCAAAAAAATCATTCACTTAGCAATTTGCTGATGAAAAGGGTGGTTCGTATTTTTAAAATAACCCTTATCCAACACTTTGTATACAACATCTATATAAAAATATGGTTATCAAATATATTTAAAAATTCTAAAAATCACAATTTGAATAGTTGCATTATTAAAAAATAAAAGATAGTGAGCATGCTCGGTGAATCACTATTACATATTTTAAGTATAAGAACACGAGGTTTGTCTCTTTACACTCTGCATTCTCAAATAAATGAAATTCTACGCCACACAAGCGTTTTAAATATTTTTTTTCAATGACGTCCCTTTAGAGGCCAGAGCGGAAATTCTCGGTTCACCGGACCTGTACATTATGAGCGGCAGCAGCTTAAGACTAGTGTGCCGGCTACAGGGGTCAACACAAGCCCCGCTGTTCGTGTTCTGGTATCATTCCGATCGGATGATCAATTTTGACACGGATCGGGGCCTGGTCGTGCACATCAACAGCACGGAAAGCGACCTGATTATGCCTTATACAAACACGTCGGACAGCGGCAATTACACATGTCAACCACAAAACATATCGCCGGCTACGATTCACGTGCACGTGCTTCAATGTTAGTATAATATTATAATATACTAAGTAAACGGTAAACGTAAATAACTATGGCGCAGTGAACCGGTTCGACGTAAATACCAGGGGAGTGTTGATGTAGTTGTGGCGGGGGTTGAGGTAGGGATACATGAGTAAACCCTGCAGTTCCTTTTGAGAATTGGACCTTGGTTTTTTTAATACAAAATTGTCAAATTTACCTAAAATAAATTTAAAATTATTATAACTGGTATGAGGAAAAAAATTCAGGAAGTCGTTCGAATAACGTAGGGCCTGGAGAGGAACACTCCGTATCAAGTATTAATAAAAAAATTGTAAACCCCCTCTCTCACAGGTGGGTAAGGCTTCAGATACGCCACGGTAGAGGAATACAATGAGCCATAGAATAATATTATGATACAGTGTAATGCTTAATGGGTTTCAGTGTTCACATAAGTACCTACACACAATATCCTCGTAAATGCCACGATGAAACTTCAGGGTTATAAAACTAGGGAGGTACTGATAATAATCATACTTAGGGTATAAATAATAATATCATTTTTTTTCCAATCATTAAATTGGTTAAATGACTTTGATGGTCATATCTACTGTGTCATTACCCTCTGGAAATATTATGTAGTAAATTCCAGCCAGTACTCGATGGTATAACTAAAATATATAAAAAAATTTTGTTTCACGAAAAAATAATATTACAAACAAATATTGAATTGATCAAAATATGTTGAAATAAATATTCTAAGATAACATATACCATTTAAATTAATTTTAAAGCCAGTTTTATTTCTATGTACCTACCTATCTACTATTTTTCTCCGACACAGTCCATTATTTTTGTTATATTTTCATTCAATTTTACAGTTTTTTGAATCATGTTTTCAATATTTAATTATAAAAACACTGAAAGTGAACTCAGAACCTAGATGCCATAACAAAAATAATAAATTATATTAATCAGACCTTTTAACAAAAAAATTGTTCGTGAAATACATGAATACTATTTTTACTTCAGTTAGACAATTTTACTGAAATTTACTCAGTTACTCAAGATTACACAATATATTTATTAGTTTTATCAATTTGTCTTAATTTTAAATAGTTATTATACTTAAAATATTAGTTACCTACCAAAGTTAATTTTAAATGCATAATATAGGTATTTTTTTTATTAATATTATTGTATTATTGCGTTTATCGAATTTTACGTTATAAATAAATTATCTAGCTTATTTTTCGTTACCAAATAATCGTATAAACTATAAATACAACGACACCTAATTAAATTTTATAAAAACAAACTAAAGGTTCTTGCGATTTTGTTCACAATATTTAATTCTTATTAAATAGGTACAATTTATTGTTTGTATTATTTATCTTAAAATGTATTGGTTTATTTTCGTATTTCTGTTTTTTACATTCAGTACATGTTTTAGTGTAACGCAAAAGGCTATACATATAGGTATAAAACTTTAGACATATCTAGTAAGAATTTTTTGGCGCGGAAATATCCAGTTGATCCACTGGATCAGCTGCGTTCAATTTTCAGCTCGACCGAATAGCGATAACTAGCAACTCCGATTACATGGTTTATCTATAACTGTGTTTTCAAAATCCTCGCCAAGTAATTCTCTTTGTGCAATTTAATTTAAGTAGAAATAATCATGTCTGAATTTAAGCGTCTATCACGTAATTTGTTTTTTAAGACGCCTTTTTTCTAAAGAACAAAAAATATTGTAGGTGTGTACAGTGCAATATGAAACTCAATAATAATATTATGTTGGTTCTAATTTTAACATTATGTACCTAAAATAGGTATATTCAAAACAATGCTTCTTTGAACTACAACAAAAATCACAATGTACGCAGTTTCATGTTAAACAATATATCATGTGTATATATTATTAATTGAGTATAAAATATTATATTTAAAAAAAAACTCTTGGTTTTATTTTTTATTCCAGGCTCTAAATTTAGATTCGTGATATGCCTATGTTTAATAATTAAACAAAAAAATGTACTTCATTCAATCATACGATGCAAATGAAATTAATATAATAATATAATAAAACAAAATTAATTAAGTTGTTCGGTTTAACCGATACATGTATAACAATTAACAAAGTTTATCAATCAGCTTTATTTTTTAAAAACATTATATGACATATATAAGAAAAATAATAACTAAAACGGATTAGAAATTGAATAAGATTGATGTATTCTTATCAATGTGTTTACTTCATATTTTATACTAAATTAATGTTAAACATTTTCACATTCAATGCAAACTATATATAGGCGCTATCGATATCTAAAATCAAATATCAAACTTCATAATTATAACATACATTTTGATAGTTTATTCATACACTGAATGCACATAGACAATTATTATGTTTTAATCAATTAATTGTATTTAGTGAGGTGTTACATACGTGTAACAAGTAACAAATAAAAAAATTAACTTACGAATTATAAAACTTATAATTTTTATAATATAGTATAATATATTTTGCTATGAAAAAACTTATATTCGAAATTCATATAAAATATGTCGATCAATCATGATTTGTTGATTTGACTGATATATTATTAAAAATGTGTATAGTGGTGTCAAATGTTATTTCTTTGTATAGAAATAGTAATCTTTATAATGCCTGGTATTTGAAAATGTAATACTATGATGTACAACTATTTTTCAATATTTAAATCGTTATAGTTATAAAATTGCATAGATATAAAGCTTATAGATTTGTTTTAGAGAAATATTTTATGTGAAATAATGTGTTAGATATAAAATCTATACAACAAATTATAAGGTCGTAAAAATAATTAATTTTATTCGTGCATTAATGAAATTTTACTGTCGTTTGTTGGTAGAAAAACAATAATTATACACTATGCGAGAAAAATCGTTGATTTAAAACATAATGGAGCGATTTAGTGACCAAATTGCATGTTGGGCTAAAATTAAGTTTAAACGAATTAAGAGAGGTGTCGAACAGTAAATTATAATATATGACGCGTACACTCATAAACATTGTTTTACACTCTTACTCGAAATTATAATATACAATAATAAAATACAATATTTTCGAATTTTAATGTGTATAATATTATATTATACTGTTACACACTTTTCCTTTTTGTTTTATGTTTTATTAGCTGAAGTACCGGCGGCCATGCAACACGGGGTCCGTAGCTCGACTTCTGGGTCATTCGCCATCTCCAACTGTGCTATGTTTACAATAATCTATATGCTTTTGCAAATGTTAAGCTAAAATGGACTGGAAATTAGTGGGTTTTAACTATTATTATATGTATAAATATTATATTATAATTTTTTATCATACCAATAATAATTATACATAATGTCTTCAATGTAAATAGATAATATAACGATTACGATGTATTATAAGTTATAATATTATAATGACATCACAGTCATATTATACTAATCAATATGTATAAATCTATAAACAAACAAATACAGTAAAAAAAAAGGTAATATGTATTACCTATCAGTTTGTTCGAGTAAGTTTATTAACATTTTATTTTGTACAGGCAAGTGTATAATTTAGCTTTTAACATGTTTAAATTAAATTGTTCGTGTTGTTAAATATGAAAGAATTATTAATATTTATGTTTATTGAAGTCTTGAGAACTATACGTTTCAATAAACTCCAAAAATGTTTACTACCTTTTAACTAAAGCAAAGAAAAAATAATTTTTTATCAATCAATTATAATATAAAAGTCGTAATATATTATTATTTAATACTATTTACATGCATTTACATGCCATAAATACGTACTTAATTATATCAAATGGTTAATTAAATATTATCACAAGAATATACCTAACAAGTGTAGTAAATTACTAAAAAAATAGAACGAAAATTGATACAATTATTTTACATAATTTTTGGATCATTTTCAAACTTTAAAAATAAGCTTAATTAGTATCTATGTTTTTAGAAATCCGATAAATAAAAACGATTTTTTTTAAATTTTTTTATGGACTAAGGTACCTATTACGTAATATTGTAAATTAAAAATATTAATTAATGTCGTAATATGAAAAAATATGGCTTTTAGGTTTTAAGTATGAATAGTCAGACTATATTCTCTATGCGTGTAAATAAATAACCAATTCATATAGATTCAAAACATTATTGTTAATACATCCAATGTTAAGTTTACTATCTACTATATTATAACGTAAAAGTTAAAACTATTATATAATCATAACCATGAAACTTCCACTAACATTTAACTGAAGTGAATAATTTAACGTTATGGTAAGCTTGTATATATAATATTGTTAATATTATGTTTTTAGTTTGAACACAAAAGATTGCGAAATTGTTAACTGGTGGCTAACAATAATATTTCACATACCAAACAAATATGTATTTTACAGTCTTGTTCGAAGGTTTGTATTTCTTGATATCCATATGTTAACCGTATTTACCAATTTTTGGTCCATTGGGTGTGGTTTTAATTAAACCATGTTCCAAGTATCAAATATTTGATGTTCTTCACACATTTACAACAATTATTATTATTATACATCTATTATCTAAATATATTAATATTATTTAGTATCCATCCCAAAAATATTTAATCTACAACAAGTTATATGAACTAGTCATTTTCGGTCCGTAGTTTAAGTTTTTGTTAAACATAATAGTAATATATATATACGTATATACAATACTTGGAGACACGTCTTGAAAACAAAATAGTTAATAAAGATCATCAAACAAATTTGGTATTTGACAGCAAACGTATTATTTCTAATTCATAAATCTGAAATGTTTTATTTGATTTTTCATTACAAAAAACGAATGTATTATTATTCATTAGTTTTATCATTTATTATTTTTTTTTAGGCTTCGACAACAATTGTACAGCAGTTAATTATGGTACTTTGTACGCATGATAAATTTCATAAACTATTATGTTGCCTGTGCCATACATATTTTACAATGATTTCTAAGGTACACTCTTCGTTGTACATTTCAATTGATCGTCACACAAGTCTCGAATAATATGTGACAATGCTATTATTATTTTTTCATTAATTAAATATTTGACATTATTGACAACTTATTTATTTTATTTATACGACCGTGTGTATAAATGATTAAACCATGGTACGTATATAACATTCTCTAGTCAGTTCTCTAGTTTCATAATAAGCTCCATTTAAATATCATATGCAGCAGGAGGCGTATTTAATGAATAATGCACGTCATGTTAAAAAGAGGGAGAAACCCGTAATTAAGTAAGCTTTAACGGTAGAAACGTTATTAAATTTACCAATATTCGATATAGAATAATAGTCTTGAGTAAAGTAAAAAACAAATATACGCATAACAGGCATTAACTGTAGTGTATTTTTATACACTCGTTGAACCGATTGATTAAGAACTTAAAAGAACTTAACCACCCTTTGGAAACCTTTTTATTTTTAAGTGACTGGGATCCTAAATTGTTTCAAAAAATAGATATTATAAAATTATGATAACACACAGATAAAAACGATTTTTTAAAACATAATAAAGTCCAAGTGAAGTTATTATTTCGATTTTCTGGTCATAAGACTCAACATTGACAACAAAAAACATTTGCATGCAATTTATCTGTACACATCAAACACAACTATTATCATTTCCTTAATTATTATTATTTTAACATTACAATACAAACTGACAATGAAAAGAACAAACAATTGGTGTATTTTATGATAAACTTCCAGGACAGTGTTCCGATACTTTTCGGATACAAAAAGCGTACACCTGGTACGCGTCTCTAACTGAAAACATGTAAGTACTTTTAAACGATAAAAGTACAATGTAATTAGTAAATGTATTCATAGTGTTATTTTATAAATATTAATTATTATTTTATTATAAAATTTTTTTTTCATTTTTGATTGTGTGGAAATCAATATGTACAAATTCCATTTCATTGTAAGTATTTTGTACAAATATTTTTTTTTAATATTACTCTACCAATGGAGAAACAATTCATTAATGGCTGGGTTTTATTTATTATTATTAATTACCTACAAATATATTATACATGATTTCAATACGCATACACTTTAGTACGTTAATATATTTACGAAACGATTTATGTTATGCATGTATTATTATTACTACTTTTAATTAATTAAATTTTGTTTCATCAAAGTAAAAAATAATCTCGATGAGAAACTTAAAAATATTATTACCCCCTTGTGATATTGGTTAAATAAATATTATAGCATATCTGATTATACTTAATATAATAAGACCTAGTGCCATTTTGGCCGATGTAATCATTATAATAATTTATTATAAGCCTGAAAATATTGTACACCGAATCGTGACTGTACGTTTTTATTTTTGTGTAAATTATTACAATTTTGTTGGATTTTTATTTATATCATGTGGAAATAAAATAAATTATGTTAAAATGAATTGTTCAATTTGTTCGAGTCTTTTGGGGCGTAAGAAACCGGAAAAAAACAACATCTATAGTTTTTCCGCTTATTGTTATATTATAATATACAAGCATCGAATCTTTTTTCATGGTAGAGAATGTTCGATTTTGAATAACAACCATGACAGGGAAACGTGATGGCACAAGAAAAAACGAATTAACACATTAATCATACGTCGGCGAAGTGATATATTATTTTGAGCTCAACCTTGTCTGACGGCAGAATCGGAACCAATTTTTCGCTTTATATTATGCACATTTCCACCAGCTAGTTCCATTTTTCATAAGAGTTCACAACATTTTCAACATTTTTCTTACTCTATTCATCACATAAATCTTTATTTGAAAGTTACTATTTATACATTTCTCAACATTATTTTTTGTTTTAATATTAAAATACAGGAACCTAATTAAAACGTTATGGTTTCATACATTAAATTGAATATAACAATATCAACAATTATTATTTATTATTTTGTTACCTAACAAACAATATTATACATTTTATTTTAATTTAAGAATATTTTTAATTTTAAATAAATAAATATATTATATTGCATAGTAAGTAGGTAGGTGGTTAAAATATATAACAACCGAGAAATGATTATAAATTTATGTGTGTAACTTTGTTGAGGATATTATAGCATCACTAAGTCAAACAATGTTTAGAAATATTTTTTAGAAGTCAGTACATTATACGAGTGCACATTATTCAAAATATATTTAAATTATTACGAATAAACCTAATATATTAGAATTATAAAAATACTCATTTCTATTTTTTAACCACGTCGAATCAATGCCAACTTAATACTAATATATTAAAAGTCATAATATTTAAATGTACTCATTTGTTAGAATTTTAAAATAAAACTTAAAATGTATAAATATAAAATTCATTTTATTCAGTTTTGTACGTTTCAGTTATATTTTTATTATTCTTTGATACTGTAGGATGGATTTAAGATTTTATTTTACATTTATTAATATACAAGTAACTAAAACACATCTCAGTTAAGTACAAAATATTTCGTTGTATCATTAAGAAATTAAAATGGGTAAATGGGTAGGTAATTTATTACTTGGGAGCTTTAATAAATACTTGTAAAAATCTACGTGTATATTGACGCGGACCCGATGGTCGAATACTGATTGATCGTGGTCCGGTCGTAGTGTATGTTTGGGTTGAGGACTTGAGATGGTAAGAAGCACTACACAAACACTTTCGATATGTCGCTAAGTTATGGTAATATTATAATATTATTATTTACAAGTTAGGTACAACTAAATAATACACCGCGGTGCCGCTCGGGCGATGAGTTTTACGTCGGACGATGTGCTATCTGTCCGACGGTCCGATGAACGATTGCCAACCTGCCTTTTCCATCGACCGGTACGTCTTATACGTGACATGGTCCCCCGTCCCACCTTATGATGTTACCGGTGCCGGCAGGAGAGTCGACCTGGTCGCGCTGCATGCGCACGTGGTGGTTAGGTTAGTGGTTTTAGGTAGTGGTGGTTGGATATAGGAAAGAAAGGCCGCTATTGTACTTGCTACTTATATGGGCAACGTAAATATCATAAACAAATGTATTTAAAATGGTACACTGTTTATGAGAAATCAGTTGGAAAAAAGACCACGAGAACGTTAATTAAAAAGTTATTAAAGTAAGTATAAATGACAGAATATTATTATTTTTACGAATAATATTGAAACCTGAAAGGTACATCAGTATAACAAATAAAATACAATTTAAAATCAAAATCATTGATGTGACTATAATAAATTGGGAAGACATTTTACAAAATTACGATTAATTAAGTTATTATAAAATGCATATTTTTGAAGCTAATTTGGTTTTAACCAACAGGTGTTCTCCAGGAAATATGAGATAAGAAATTCAATTTTGGAATTATAGTTATTGTCTTCCAACCCTGCGGCGGACACGCTTATCTGAAAAAACGTGATTAAAACTTTTAAAAAAGAGAGAGGCTGTGTATAGGTATTTAGGTCTTTATGGGAAATACATTTTTAAAATATTGAGATCAAATAGATCAAGACTTTTTAATCACATTGTCATTTTTGAAATTATAATAGTATATTATGAAATGTTGTTATTACAAAATATTTTCCTCCATAATATGATTATAAATTTTATTAATCATTATAATCTAGAAGACACAATACTGAATCTATGAAAGATAAACAAGAGGAACACATTTCGTAATAACTACTTTTAAGCCCCTATACAAAAATCAATATGTATAAAAATATAAAAAAAATTTAAATCTCAATAGTTATTCATTTTTGAATTTGCGTAAAAATGTCTGTGTTTTCTTTCCCATTATTCTGAAATTAGGTCCGATTTGTGTTAACTATTGAACTTTCTTACAGCTAAAAAAGGTGATGACGTAGAACAATAAAAACAATATACATGTAACGCTTAGCTCAGAATCTTAAGTACACGTAAAATGGATATTATGAAAGTACGAATCTATAATTATTTTCATCACTAAATACATAATAATATTATAAATGTACTTCGTTAAAATATTTAATACATTACGATTGTTATAATATTATAATAGAGTTGATTATTTTATGAAGTAGCTGGTAACATAATTATGCTGGTTTTTAGGTAAAACAGTTTGTGTTTCCTAACCACAAATTATTGTTTGAAACGTTTTCAAGCTTTACGATTATTATTATTTGTTCAAAATCACGTGTACATCCGTTACAGCTCAAAACATAATAAAAATATTTTAGATATATAGCTCCGTTTACATTGTACATTTGCGCTGTACATTTAGCGCTCGCGTCCCATCCCCCGAAATATCGACAAACTCGTACAGCTGACGAGCGCACGTCGCTGCTATTATATACGGATAGTAGCTGCAAGTGGGAACGTGCTTGGTGCAAGAAGAATCT
Organism: Nasonovia ribisnigri; assembly: GCA_027563435.1. Lineage (NCBI taxonomy): Eukaryota > Metazoa > Arthropoda > Insecta > Hemiptera > Aphididae > Nasonovia > Nasonovia ribisnigri. The sequence goes on along the minus strand of JANEHU010000962.1, from coordinate 19,974 downwards.
GTGACTCCAAGTAACAATATAACAATAATAATATAATATTCATGTATGTGTATACGTTTTTCATCCTGACACATTTCTAGACGCGACACAATGTGTATAATATAATATGGACAAATTTACGAATAGTGTGCCATAGTCCATATAGTATACACATTACCTATTATATATCATATCGCAACTATATACAGGATCATTGGCAAGCCGACGTAATGCATCCATATATATACTACCTAGTAAAGATATTTTTTTTATTTCCTTCTTAAACAAAATGTCTATATATTGTTTGTGTAGTATCTTATTGCACCAATAATTACTAGGTGGCGATAGAAGATCTTACGCGACATTTTCTCAAATCATTTACAAGACCTCCGAGACCGTACACTATTGACGATTGAACAAATCATTATTTTACGTGGCTAGTAACATCATAAATATCGTAGAATAATTATATTTTTACATTCATAGATTTTGGTCGATTTTTAAATTAAATAGCAAGTTTTTAATTACGCGACAACGTCTAGTTCCGGGAATAAAAATATTTTCTTTTTTTAAGCTGTTCAATAAAAATATAATTTTAATTTAATTTTTTATGTGATAGATTTATTTATACGCAGCCATGAATCAAATTACAGCTCGAAAAAAGTACAAAAAATTCAGAAAAACACGGGATTTTTATGACGAATCGTATAAAATAGGTACCGGTCGTATTTGTAGACACAATTTTTGGCATAAATAGGTAGGTATTAATTTAATTTTAAATTGTAAGTTTTTTTTTACTAATTCTATAGTTATGGATTTTTCTGTTTATTATCAACAATAAAAAATAAAGTAAGTTCAAGCTTATGTCGGACTTAGCTTAGACCCTGTGTATGTCAAACTACCACAATTAGCTATTAATATTTTAATTATACTCTTTATCTTCGGTATTTTTAATATAACTAAATTTTTCTATATGATGCAGCCAGCAAGTAGTCTTGTAAAGTACTTGAGTAAAAGTATTTGAGTAAAAGTATTCAAATATTTTTTAAGTACTCAAATACATATTTTAAATACATTTTGAAAAAAGTACTAGGGAACCGCAGTATTTGAATACTTTTTTGAAGGTGTCTGTATTTAAAATCAAATACTATTTTTAAATACTTTTTTCGTCTTACTTTATGTGCAGGGACGCCAAATTTAAATAAAATAATACAAATTGTACAACATCTTTATTTATAGATCGTTCATCGTTGGGTATTAGTATATTGTAATATTTTTAGTGACCTAAGTTATAGTATTTGATAGTTCATACACGAGAGACCAAAAAATGCTGCATTCTATTCTAATGATTAAAATATGTATCTATAAGGACATAAGGTTAGAGAAAAAGTATTTGAAAGCTTCTATAAATACTTTTTAAAAGTATCCTTTACAAGTCTGCCAGCAAGTTAAGGTTTTGGTTTAGCATTTATTAGTAATTTGATTGATCTAAAACTGATTAAGCTCACCAAAACATATAACTAACAACTATAATAATAATCTGATTTTCTATGAGAACCTGCTCGGTCTAATTAACTTTATATCCTTGTGTATTCTGTGAACCACGTATGGTGTATCATCAATATGTATGTACACGAACTTAATGAAAAACAGAAATTATGATAACATAATATTTAAATATTTGATCATAACATTGCAGTATATCACATAGCAATCAGAAAATATAATTGCGGGCAATTGGTATTAATTTAAATATGTTTATACGTTTGTATGGTAGTTGGCAAATTTTTAACCAACGTAAAACAAAGTTTTTGATGGACCGGTTTTAATGCTTAAAATGGTTGATGCAAACAAACGGAGAGTTCAACTTTCAATCTTCAAAATGTATTGTTAACACATAATATTACAAAAAAAAAATACATTTTACGCAGGATTCATTTTTAAATAAATGTATTTTATACACGCAGTGCGGGTAATGGTAAGTTATGGCTTAAAGAAATCATTTTAATTGTTAACATTATCCAGATAATATAAACAAAAAAATATTAAGTAATGCAGGATTCATTATATCATATTAGAACAAAATATCAGACGAACAAGTTTTTATCCCGTCACGAATCTAAATAGAAATTTACGATTGATATTATGACAAGTACGTAAAAATATAAATTCAAATTCAAATTAACCTAAACGTATAAACCTAAATATTGTTATATTAATATTGTAATGTGTATATAATGTGCTGTGCGCTTTAAAATTAGTTTTAACCAACTCAATTGTCTTCCATTTTATTTATATATTTTTTAATTAATTCAAAAGTGGAAATAAACGACGGGTTATTTCATTACACAATAGCATTTTATTCAGTTTAATTAACCTCCATAGTAAGTTCAACTAATTGTTCGCTAATAAACTCTTTCTCCTAAAATATTGTTCACAAAAACAAACTATATTACGGAACTTAGTTGTTTCATTCTATATTTGACTAAATTAAATATACATAGCATATAAGTATAATTTTTGACTTATTGAAATATTATAAAATTATATTTGAATGAGACCCAAAAGTACTCTTCAACTTTATTTATTTTTCAAGTTTGAAATATATGTATAAAGTAATTTATCATGTATGTAGTGATTACGGCATATACACTATGACAGTGATTATTATATTCAATAAGAAGGTTCGGTCGGCAGTAAAAATGATGAAAACGTTAAATATATGTATGTTAATGATGTTATACACTTGTTTAAAAATGTAAATACATCAAAATTTCAAAACTATTGTTAATAAGTTCAATAAAAACGAAATAATAATTTTCAAAGAAACACCTCGTTATTGTTCATTTATCAACTGGATATGACGTTATAGTGATTAATATTTAGTATTTCAATAATATTTTAACCGTTGAAAGAATTACTTTTTTTCTAGATTATTTGACAATATACAACCAGTACCTAGGTAAGGGAATAATACATTTAAATAAAATATATACTTAAACTATATGTTTTAATAATGATGAGTAGTGGTATTTATGCACTTGCAGAATACTCGTATTTGTATCTTAATTATTTATATACAATAATTTTCTTATTCTTCTAAAGTCTTTAGAAAATGCATTTAACTCCATTCATTGATAATATTATTTCACAATTAATATTTAGCATTACTAAGCTATTCAATCGGTTATTAAACAGTATTTTTAAGGATGAAAATGACCTATCGATGTAGTCACGAACAGCTACGCTAGCTGGTGGTTGGATATGTTTGATGATAGAAAAAAATGAGAGGGTTACATATTATTATAAGAGCTTCTGATGTAATTATTTTCTCGGTTTTCTACTTATAATTACTATAATCAATAGTGTACAACGATGTGACTATTGTGGTGCGTGAAAATTAGCTACAATACATAACGATACCAAAAACGGTACCACTAACCAAAAAGTCACTAAAAACAAAATAATATTATCTTATGTTATCAAATTTTAAAGTAGGTATTCCATAAATACCAAATTACATATTAGTTAATTATTACTGTAATGTAATTCAAAAATGATTCCAGAAAATTAAATGCATTTCAGTTACACCAAAAAACAAAATCTTCGTCGAAAACTGGGTTTCCATACTAAATATCTTAATTTCCTAAATTATTTTTTTTGTTTTTATCGACCCTTTTACCGACAACAAAATCAACTTTTCTACCTGAAAATATGCTAGAGTAGAAAATCGAAGCATTTTTAATGCCTCAAAAGGTTATATTACATGTTATCATATGTGTAATACTGCGCATCATAATAATATTATAATATTATAAACACAAAACCAATGTCTTCCACAGTCCCCTCATCCATAATAATGACAATGGGGGCTTACGAGATGGCTAAATCCTTAAAACACAACGCCACTACAAGTGAGTCGCTAGTCAAAGGTAATGTTTAGATATTTGGTTGAAGTAAAATTTGAGATTTGAATATTATTAAAAATACATTACGGAAGAATCATCATTTAATCATCGTTATATTGACTGATTTAGCTTCATTCGCTCTCGAGGGCCTTTTGGAGTACCAGCCAGATATTTTTTTTTAGATGTAAGTAAGTATTTTTGATATAGGTACATATTATTTTATGATTTTAGATTATTATACATGAATCAGTGAACATTGTAATTAAATAATTGACTCATTAATAATTAATTTTAATTATTAAAATAGTCAATTAAAAATACTATGCACTATACCTAATTTATTTTATTTTGGCATTAAACCACTTTAAATTTATAATACTAAATACCTCTACTACTTTAGAAAAAGTTATTTAAAACAATAGAGTTTAGTATATTAATATATTATTAATTTTACTTGGTTTTTTGACATTCTATATCAAATAAAATATTTATTTAATATATTTATTTTAGGACTTAAATAAAATGGATCATGGCATATAGTCTCAAACTTCAATAATAAATTGTCTTGTTTAATATACTTAAATTAAATATTTAGTAGAATAAAAATACGAAAAGATAGAAGGGTAAAAATGGTATTTTAAAATGATAAAAATGAAATGCGATACCTAGGTATTGTATATGTGTGAAATGATACGTAAAACTATAGTATGTACAGGGGGGGGGGGGTCAGTGAACCACTCGACTAGGGCCCATCTAAGATTGAGACACCACGATGATCCCTACTACTGCAGTGGACGTGTTAAACGGTATAATAAATTGATATTTGTTGATATATACCTAGTAAGATAATATACATTATACATATGTGTTTACTCGTTCTAGTATTATTTAATCAGTGATTTTATTGCATTGGTATAAAGAGTGTACGTATAAATATTCTACTACTTTATTATGTTTCGTATCTATAATGTATGTATAAAAATATATTATGAAATATTATATAGTTCACTTACTTGAGTATGTGGTTGTAGTTGTAGATACGGGGTTGAGTTCGATGCTCGAAGTCACTGCGACGTATATACGTATACTATATTACTTGATATTGATGTGATTTGAACATTAATTATATGAATTTGTAATTTATGATTTGGGACGTGACTATTATCGTAAGCCCTACATTCGTCGCTTTCGTACATAATCCATGGCCAACCGAATTTAACTTGATGAGCACTTAATATTATACTTATATTCTGAATAAATAACTATGATTATAATCCAACGATAATAATAATGATAATAATAATTTAACCTTGTAATATGATACCATGAATAACCTATAATACGATGATAGTCACAGAACTTTATACTGTAAAATAGTCAATAGATAGATGAATGAATAATTAACAAGGTGGATTTGTTCAATAATGCGAGATAATTAATAAGATATCCATACCGAATGGTGGAATAACTCAATATACATACATATATGAACGTATTCGCTTTGAATGCCAGAAATATTATCGAAGCGCATAGGTACTGTCGTGGACGTTGTGCTTCGGATCATCTTGTGTGAAACACAGCTGCAGGCGAGTCGATTCTGTATGATCCTTATATAAGATGATTTTGGCGTTGTCCTTTCATCTGATATTCGTCGATTAATACGTGATATTAGAATACTGATGTGTTTATGATTTTATTTTTGGTGGTGTGACAAAGGTATGGTTGATAATAATAATTTATTGTGTTGTTTTGAAAGATCGTTTAGATCGGAGAATCGTCGAAGGGTTCTTGAAGTATATGAGTTAAAATGCGTTCATAATTTTGCAAAATACGATGTTTACTGGCGCCGCTGATAATTTGTTGTTTTTACTAAACGTCTGACAGAAGAGGTGTTGAATATTCTTTATTTGTTGCATGTGTCGCGTTCGTAGAAGGAATATGTATATATATGTATATTGAATCACCCCAAATTCCATACAGCCTATCAACTATTAGTTATCCTGTGTTTTTATTTAAGTATAAATATTATATATTATAAATACTTTTAATAACTACGTATATAATACATGGGCCAATCACTGTTTAGTCTGTCAACGTGTACGATGTATTATCATCGTCCGTGGAAAACCACCTAAAAAACAATAAGGGCTACCAGCACGTTTTCTTTAAAAGTATGAAGATTTAAAATCCAAAAATAAAATATTTATAAGATGTGTGGCTATGATTCTGCACCAAGTCATAAAGTAGCTAAACGGGTCTGTTCTTACCTATCAAAATAAATCAAACCTATTCGTTTGTAGGTTATTCTCATTTAACAAAACCAAGTCATTATTATCACACAAATAATATAATACTATAGATACTCTTAAAATTTGTATATTTTGTATAGTATAAGTATACATTTTTTAGTGCCATTATATAGTTATGAAATATGGAAAACTTAAAAAAAATATAAATTACAAATTTTATAAAATTTTATTTTATTTTTTACAAGTTTATTCTGTGTAATGGTCGAACTAATTTAAATTGTACATGTATTATTAAATGGTTATTAATGGTTTAGATACCAATGTATATTGCATTATTTATCTCTTCAAAACTGTATAATTTAAATAACTCTCAGAAATGGTTTCCAATACAATAGTTAATATTCAAAGGTAAGGTATTGGTAATTAAATAGTTAATTATAATTTTCGGTCATAGCTCTAAAACATGTTATAGTATTTCTTGTTAATACCATTTTTACTCGTACCTACCTCTGTAAGTCCACAACACATGCAGCCAATACTTCGATACCGAATACTTAAAAAAAAGATATTTCATAAAACGAAACCTTTTCTTTGACCAAATATACAAATAATACCTTCCATATTTATCCTTTGCCAACAACAATAAATATTTAAGGTAAACCGAATGAGAATGAAAAAAAATCCGTAACAAAATGTCACGTGGGAAAACCCAGCATGGCGTCCCCGAAGTTTATTATAATAATATGAACCCGAAATTCCATTTCACAAACACAGAATTCTAAAATAAAAAAAAAACTATCCGGTAAACTCAATTTCCGATTTATGTGTCTGTATTGGTTTTTTAGTTTATACATAGCTGTGTGTGGGTACAAAATGGTACAAAATGAATATATTTAACTGTCCCAGTCGATTTGCTCCTAGTGTGGTGGTCATTAGTCACACACACACACACACACACACTACTTATGTTCTTAGTTGCTTAATTCCGTGTGCCAGCCATACTTATATGGATTGGTACGGGCGCACAAATAAATTCAATAATTGTTTCTAAAATCACAGATAAAAAATTGTGTTCGTGGTGCATCATTTGCGCCGCCGATCGATATTCGGAGGAAATAAATGGGCCCGTCGATCGAGTTCCAAGAGAGAGCGTTTCTTCAATGAATGTCACCGTACTCAGTGAAGTGACTCAATAACGAAAATTTTTAGAACCATGTAGAGTCTGTATTGTAAACTCTACTATATATAGTTTTGTCCTATTCATCGTTTCTCGTCGATAAGATTGTAGTATTATATACTATTGATACGATTCAATATCTGCTGATGCATGTCAATATCAGATTCTGTTGCATGTCAATATCAGCTCTTGTTACACGTTGACTAGTGAAGAATATTATGTTGATAGACTGTATGATTCCTAGTTATTTTTGCACAGATAGTTTTTATAATTTGAATATTTCTACTGTCAACTTAAATAATTATATTTTCCCATGGAATTTTGAAAAATGTATATTATGTTTACTGTGTCAGTAAATAGTTGTTATACCTTTTTGGATTTGAACTTACAGATACATCATAAAATATATTTTATAAAAATAAAAAACATTCAAGTCTAGAAATTATAATAATGGAACTTAATCAAATTCCCAGTATATATATATATAATAATGTCTAAAACTAAACTAATAAAAACTTTTAATTTTTTTTATTATTATCAAGTTTTTCTGACAATGGTCATCTAAACTTAGTGTTGGTCGTTTTGTTTGGCATTTTAACAATTGATAATATATTTTTAAATTATTTACTACAATTTACAAAGAGTAATGATACATAAAATAACCTATGTTAAAAAATTTGTAGTAATACAAATATAAAATATATTAAATTCTGGTCAGAAGATGAAATAAATAAAAACGATTTAAAGGACATAATTATATAAAATAGCTATGTAGATATTTAGTTTTTAAATAATTTGTTAAATGTGTATTAAAAATATTTAAAAATTCATATATAGGTATAGTTTAACAATTTATATTTGTTTTTGGTATTTTTGTTGCCAACTATTTCACTAATTTAAACTTTTATTGGTATTTATAAAAGTTATGAGTACTAATCAACTATAATTGAACTATTTATTTCAAAATCATTGAAATTCTCAGAAAAATATTCTGCTTAGGAATATAGAATTAAAAATGCATACGCATTATAGCGAGCAATACAAGAATAACAACAGTAAAAAAAATTTATTTTGAAAAATGTTGTATTGTCGTGTCTTTTTAAAACTGTGACAAATATTTTCAAAAACATTTACACTTTTCAAGACAATGAGTGTTTGAAGTTAATCATATTCCATATTTTCTGTAATTTATGCTTTTGAGGCGTTGAAATTTTAATAAAAAAAAAAAAATAAAAAGAACTATTGTGTATATTATATAATACTGATCAAAATATTCAGTGCAATAAATTATAAATGAACATCATATTATACATAACATAATAGATTATATAGATTATATATACATTATATAGATTCCAGAGTGTATAACACAATACAATATAAAGAGGGTAAAAGAACGATGAATATTACTCGTTATACAGTTAGGTACCGATCCGAGTAAAATGATGACTCGTGTGTTTGGATGTGTCTTGACTATTGTTAGCAGCAGCTGATAATTATAACACCACGTTAACTACAACACTATCGTCTACATTTCCCTAGTCATTATCTGACAGACTACAATATATAATATTATGCATCCATCTGGGTCACGGATATTTGCGCTTTTCCGATCTACAAACACCCTTTCTTCGTTTTGTACACTGCATTGGGATTCGACGCAAACGTATTAAATAATTAAACGCTTTGCATGATACCATTGCACATAACATCTAGTAATATTGTGGTATGTTGTTTATTGAACGAAACTTACTACTCAGTGTTCTTTCTGTGTTTTACTGAAGATGGGATTCAACAACCATTTTAGTTATGGATTGTTTGAACAAAATTCGCAACGTCGAATGAAATTATTACTTATAACTGATTACATAATATTATATGTTATAACAATAATTTCTTCCTATAATTCTAAAAGTACATCAACAGTATTTGATAGCAGAGTATAATGAATCGGATATTGTATTTGCTTCTTAAAGTTTAGGTAAAATACGTCTTTGTATTGTATTATTGCAATATGTGGAAAATATAATGATTTAGAGAACAATATTATTTTCCTATACACAAAAGCAAGAAAATGGGAATATCTACGAAAACTGTTGACATTTTTATAAAATATCTATTTTTGCATTTCATATACCTACCTAAATAGTATAATATTTTAAAAATAGTTTGGCACCTTTTAGTTTCTTCATAGACATTTTGTAATTTCAACATTTATTAGTACTTTTTAGATTTTTAAATTTATGTTGATAAAATTTGTTGTTTCTTGGTCGGACAAGTTAAATTAATTTTAATACAAGGTCCACTCATAAGTTCACTTACTCATATATTTTTTCATATTACTTGTACTTTTTTGGTTTTTCTTCATCAAAAGTCTTGCCAAGAAAAATCATACGCAGGTTTCACGGAGTACAAATGACCTATGTACATGTAATGATGTAACCAGGAATGAGAAAAGAATCAGATCCGTCCTCACAGTTACCTGAAATACCACATTAGATGATGTAAATGGTAAATGGAATTGAACATTTTGTGAATAAAAATCGATTTACGGAGTATATATTTCGTTGAAAATTTCTATTTTACAATGTATTACGGCAATTTGTAATAGACTACCTATAGTAACAATTTATTATTAGATACTACTAGTTGTATTTCGTTTAAGTATGACCATTTTAAACGAATATTAAAAACTATACCTTTAATTAATAAATGTTAGTATACAATAATATGTAGTATATTCTAATATAATGTATGTACAATATACATATTATACACAAACATAATGAACATACCTAATACTTATACATAATTATTATTTAAAGTAAATAAAAATAAAAAAAATTTTATTGAAAATTTATAATTTTTTATAATTAGAGTTAATTTAAGTCATTAATTACAGAATATTATATTATATTGATTAAAAACTTCATTATAGAATAAATTAACACTTTGAAGTAAACTATACAATATAATTGTAAGATAGTTATGCCTACACTGTAGACATATTAAACATAATCAACAAAAACGGTTATAATAATGTATGATATATTAATCGTAATAGTGTTACATTAGTAATATTCACATTACAGGTATGAAGAAAAAATATTTGAAATACAAGTATAAATGTTTTGATATTGACTCAAATTTCATCAAACCGCATGCAACATTTAACATTTGAATAATTGAACTAGAACAAATATAAACAATACAATTTAATAGAGCATTAAGACGTAAGAAATCACTAGAACTAATTATTCAAAATCAACTAATATCGTTAATCTAAATTTATGTAATAGCGAAAGGTACCTCATGAAAAAAAAAATTAGTTACAATATTATATAATATTAATATAGGAAGGTGTTCAAGAAAAAACTTAAGGTTTTGGTTTCCATGAAAAAATGTCATCAATATTCAAACTGAACAAATGTTTTAAAAATATTTAACGATACGTTTCTTTTAAAATAGTACTTGACACCTAAAAAACAATCAAACTGACATGTGAACTCTTATTTTATAAATTCAGTAATATATTATTGGCGTTGTGACTTTTTATGTGTTTTCACTTTGTAACGACAATCCGCAAAATATAAAATAATATTTATTTTTTTGTACATATTCGTTTATTACCATACTTTTTTTCCTCCGCACGTGTTGATATTTGTTTTATGTACCATTTAAAGTATTGTTTTTAAAGACGCTTATACAAGTTGCAATTTTACGCTTTACCACGTAGTTCTAACCTATACATTGACTTTGTGCCACAATATCGTATGACATTTAAATCAAAACAGAACATAAATAATAAAATATTCAATTTATTTAAGTGCGGTTCCATTCAAACATTTTGTTTTATTTATTCAATAAAAATATTGAAAAATATGACGCATACACGTGTCTTAAAAACTAGTAATTACTGTCTAAATGTTCTAGGAACAGAGAGGCATTAAATATTATGAGTTATTTTTATGACACATTATAGTACAAATGTTTTCCTATACCTAAAAAATAATTTTAAATTCCTACAACATTAAAACAAAAAATGAATATAACCAAACATATTTATGAAAACCTTTTTTACCCAGTAAAAATAATTTTTGAAACTAAATTAAATTAAAAATATTTAAAGTATTTAAAAATATCTGGAAGTGTAGGGCAAGGGTGGCCGACTCTATAATTGCTTGAGGTTAAATGTGTAACTGAAAGTCAGCATCCGTTTTAACCAGTGAATAGATAAAATTAATTGCCCCAGGCAAATAGAGTCTGGTCACTAGGACTTTGGGTTTCCTTCCGTCACTTATAACATCTTGATGAACAGCCATAGTTACCAAGCCATTGAGATGACTTTAGAATAATTTGGTTCTACAGTAATCTACATAGGTATGGTATACCTACGTATATTATTATAAAAATTACATTTCAAGCATTATTTTAATTTAACTATAAAATGAGCAAACCCTTAAATATAATAGTTTTAAAATATAATTTTTTTCATGCTTGAACTTTAAACGTATTGCTTATTCCAATTATACAAATATTTTCTTTCAGAGTTCCAGCCTAAAGTACATTTAAAATACATCATATTTATTATCTATTGTCGACTGTTTTAGGCATGGAAATATCCTTTCCGATGTGGCCATCGATACCGGTAGTGTGCAGAATACTAATATAAATATAATATAATACTATTATAAATACCTATTGTAATAAAGTGTTATCAGAAATAAAAATTTAGCTGTCAAAAAAAAAACATTTTATTAAAAATATACATTATATAATATAGTTTATAGTTTTTATACACAATATAAGTATATAAATATTGATACAAAAGGTGAAGTGGTAGATCTATCACTTCACTCTTTATTTGACCACCACTGTTGTGGCACTTATTGTTAGAATATAACACAACAAAATGTACATCATAACAGTTTTGGTAGATCACGTATGATACCATTATAGCAATCATCTGTACGTAAATCTCAGACGTGTCGTAACCCAATTAGTTAACTAAAATTTAGTAAACCACATTGGTAATCAACGCGAGTGAGTGATTACTAATTTATATTAAGTAAAATCAATGGTAATACTCAAATGGGAATGTAGAGTAGGGACATGGATGATATGATACAACGTTATGTAATACGATCTTATGATGTGTATGCAATACATATTATTATTCGTGTATTTAAATATTAACAGCCGTTGGAGGACGAACGGTATAATAAATCGAGCACAAACGATTCAAACGTATAATCAGTATAGTTGTATTAAAACTCTCCAACAGACAACCAGAACGATGAGATTTCAGTTTGTAATTATTTCGACTTATGTAGTTTTAGTCATCGCTCATCATAAATGTCTCATGCGTGAACATGAAAAATGTCCAAACCTAGTGGTAAAATCATTTGTCGACTACACTAAATCATACAGATCGGACGAACGGACATGTAACTTGATTAAATATTCGTTTACGTCGTTTTTATATTTATATTATTCTGGTGAAATCAATACTAAACATGAAGAAGGACACACAACTTTAGAGAATGTCTATGGTAATAATTTCAATGTTGTTGGCACACAACACAATTTCTTTTCACCACGTGAAAATGACATCGTCACCGATGGCAATGCCCAAATGGAATTAATATGATAATCAACGCTTTAAATACATGAAAATTATGATTTAAATTATAGTAAAAATATGATTTTAATACTTGATGTGTTATACACTCGTGTGTTCCCAATCGTTTGGCTTCAAAATACATAAAAAATATTCACGAAATATTGACTCAAAAATTGATAAGTAATAATAACTGATAAAATTAAATATTTTGAAACATATTTCAATTTTAAATTTAAAACTCTGGTTAGAAATATAATATACATGTCAAAATATGATATTTATGTTATATTTTATAAGTTAGGTAGTTATAATTTATTATGTTTTATTAAATTTAAATACATTATAATGTATAACTTAATTTTATTAATAAAAAGTTTAAACTTTTTAAGTTTGCTTTAATTACATTGTTCATAATACTTTGTTTTAAACTTTTATGATCTACTTAATTGCAAACTATGATATTTGGTGTTTACCGATTTAATTTAATTATTATCTATAAAATACAATGGGAAAGTCATATAACATTTATATTTTGCCTTAGAATAATTATAATAATTGTTGTATTATGCATAATGTATAAAACATAATATTATAATTAAAACTATTAACCAAGTTAAGTAAACAATCATATTATGTAATATTATGTGATACAATAACAAATAGTAAAATTTTAAACATACTGACGTAAGGATAATGTAACTTGATATATAAGGAACATGTGAAGACAGAAAGAGGGTCAGTAGGTGGTGATCGTTTGACTCGATTGCCACTGGACGTCAAAGTTTGAATAAAAGTGTGTATTATAATTAATTTCGGTGTATACGACATAATAATATTACTTATTAATAACTTTTCTAGTCAGGAAATTAACATTTATAGAAGAATTAAATTAGTTTTTCAAATAGTGGTTTATTATTATATTTTTGAAATTAAATAACGTGTGACGATAAATCATGAGATAAAAATAAATTTTTGAAACCTTACTTTTCCTAAGATTGATGACCATTAAACAATACATATTATATTCTTATTCTTCTAACACTTTTATAATATATTTCCCATGAATACCTTTATGGTTGTATACACTTTTCAAACATTTCATCATTTCATTTGAAATGAATTGAAAAATATATTTAGTTTAGTTTTTGAGTAATTTAAGTTATTATGTAAACCGCGCGTAATCGTAAGAAAAAGTTATTTACATTTATTATCTTTCACCACATAATATCCTTTCCCAAAACTCATTGAAAGTAGTAAGTTGTAAATTCAAGTTGTTATTAATGTAAAATCCATTTGGATTTTATGAGAATGTATTTTTTATATTATTTTTCATAATATGACGTAATAAATTATTGAGAAAGTTAAGTTTACTTTTTTCATACTCGCTAATTACATTTTTTGTTACTTATGTTTTTTCCATGTTTAACTATATGGAATTTTATTTTAGTGGACATGGGTGTTGATAAACAAATTTATCAGTGTATTAAATGACTTCCAAGCACTGTAACACAATACCAATCCTAAATTTGTGCTGATGACAATATTCCACAAAATTTAAATTTTCAACTTATACAACATTACCTTATTAAAATCTTTATATTATTTTTAAGGTATAATGAAACTAAAAATTACGTATAAGGTGAAAATATAGGTACAATTATTATTGAAAAAGCGCTACACAAATTTTTCCGATTTCTTTGGATCAAGCTCGAGTAATACTTATAGGTATAGTTATTTCTAGCTTGAACTAAACGATAAGCTCTGTAACTGCATATTTGACGTATATGAAAATACATTTCCGTACTATCATTCATTATGTGTTTATTATTGGTATTTTATGCATTTTTATAAATTACTATATGACATTGGCCGTGAAAAAAAAATGAAAAAAAAGGGTACCTTTATTTTAGTATACCTATCTCAGATCACGAGCGAATGGACGTCGGAATAACTTGCTCTAAAGTTTGTGTTCAATTTGTATAGGTAACTGAATCTTTTATATTTAGAGGCTTGGAGCACCAGTCCTCCACAAAAAAGAAGGTTAAATTGATACTAAAATTGATATTAATATTAAACCAATATACATACGATCAGGAAAGACTATAATAAACTCTAGAATGGATTTCATTATTTTATGATTTACGTTTACGATTTTGCGTATTTTTAACCAGTCAATGTTTTACCATCCGATATTTTATGATTAATTTTGATTTTCATTTCAGTCCCAAAATCCCATTTCATGCATATTTTAAAAAGTTACTTTCCATATATATTTAAATTCTGTCTTAAATTCAGAATATTATAGTTTCTTAGCTTTTTTGTGAATATGTGAATATTTTAAATATTTATAATATATTACATCTAGATAATGATACATTTAAATAAACATGATGCATCATAAATGTAGTAAATCATATAAACACATTTAATAAAAAACATTTTAAATTGATTATTGGAATATATTCATATTATAATACTTTATATTTTTGAATATTATAGAAAAGTTTAACATTATTTAGATACCTATTGACTTTTATAAAACAATAAACCTCGTAAATGTAGAACGCGCCTGTAACTAATAGCCTTAGTGGCCGATGTTAATGTTATAGAGATCACTAAAAAAAAAAAAAAAAAAATTATAGGACTCCTAATAAAATTAAATATATTATATGAAAACTAATTTTATTATTTTATTATACTGATTCATTTCTTACTTCTTGACCTATGTATTTTATTTTAATTAAATTAAAAATCTACACATAAAAACTAACTGTCAAACGAAATTGTTTTTTAGTTGTTAAGTGAAAAAAAAACAATTCATACCTACTTAGGTACTAGCGTGTATATATATTACACGTTTATTTTGCACAGTTACGGTTTATGATTTAGATTCATATGAATGAAAGTGAAGAATTATTATCTTTTTTCTATACGAACCTGATACGAACCTGAGTATTATGTTTAATTTATGACGAATAAATCATGTCTAGTATAAAAAAAAACTTTAAAACATTAAATGAGAAAAAATTCGGAGTTATGATTTCAAACTTTTTTAAAGTTTTAGTGGAATACTAGATGTAAGTAGTTCTCTGATAAAAATTGTTAACCTGGGTTAGTTACAAATATTATATTAAATTGTAAAAAAAAAAACAAAATTATATAATTTTATGTCTAACTATTTTATAAAATGGAAATTTTAAATATTACAATTTTAAAGCATAATTTTTATAATATTAAATGTATTTTTGCAAAACGGAACGATAATATTAGGTGCTTACCATTAATAATATCATGTTATGTTTGTATAATAATAATATGATATGCAACAACTAATACGATGTATAAATATAAAATAAAATATAACACTCGTAAAATTCTCTTTTTTACCATTGAAATAATCAAAAATATGTCTGAATAATAAACAAAAGAAATATTTACTAGATACTGTAAAATATGAAATATATGAATGCCAACAGGATTACAATAGAACTGTGTATGTATACGTGTTATGGACGAGGTTGTGCTCTATTAAAAAATTAAAATAAATGGTTTCCAACCGAATGGTCCCATTGAATGTTTATGTAGTGGAGCGTTAGAAGAAAAGCGTGATCAACCGAAACTCGACTAATTAATTAGATTATCTGCAAATGTCGTCTTCGAAGGATACTGTAGCGTTGTATTTTTTCCTCCATATAAACCCTCCCCTAAGATTGGATTCGGTCCAATCACTGAATTGGATTTGTAAAATTTGCTTGATTATGCACACCTCAATGATCTTGTTGGCGTGGTATTATCTTTACATATACGCATATCAGTGCGGATGAATGCACTTTCATTCGGCAATCGGTGAAGGCCTAATACCCAAAATTGTTTCAGTGATATAAACTAATAACGCGTTGTCCTTACGACTATGTACAACTTTATATTAATAGTCCGTTTATTTCAGTTAAACTTATTTTGTAAATTAAAATCCAATGAAAATGTCTTGTTATAATTCTGATGTCTTATCAGCGTGAAACGATATAATAAACCGTTTTAATTCGACCATGTTTTGTGATAAGCAGTATAATATATAGTTACTTCACTCCCACGTTAAAATACATAATGTAGATTGCAAATGATTCGAAGAAAACTGAAATATAAAGAAAAATAATTAATATTTATTTTCCAATACCTCTTCATACTTTGCACGTAGGAAGGTATCATTGTTTTGTTATCAAAAGTAGCAAAGTAAAATAAACGTTAGATGTTAGAAAAAATTAGAAAATTTAACAAAATCCGTGGAAGTCACTCTGCTGTATAGTGAAGGCTTCGAGTGCTCCCAGTCTTTGAGTAGGTAGCTAGTTTTAATGTCTTTATAGTTTATTATAAATTTGAATTTATTCGTTGAATGCGAAAATGATTCTTAGAAGAAATAATGTAAGAGCCTCTAGTTCTAAGTGTATTTTATAATTTATTTATATTAATCTTAGTAGGTAGGTTAAACTATTTTTTTTTCCCAAAAAATTGCATATTTATATTTAATATATACAATTTATTATATAGGTACATACCTATTACTATTAATATTGTGATTAACAAGATAGATGAACATTCTGCCTATACGATAGAACGTCAAGTGCCATTTGATAAAATGGTTCGTAGTATAAATACTTTAAAACAATATATCAAAATATTTTCAAAATTACATTGTGAACATAGAAAATAATAATATACTTAATGGCAAAAAGTTTCAAGTCCATATGGTTAATGTTTTTTTTGAATTATAACGAAATAACAAAAAACCGTTAAAATAAATTTTGTCATATCTTATGAATATCCATTTTTGTCCTAATATATTTTGAAAATAGAACACATATTAAAACTTACTTTGCATAATATGAGTTTTAAATATTTTCAAATTTCTTTGAGAAAAACTCATCAGTTGCCTAGTATTGTATAAGGTACATCTACCTTATAGTACTTATACAACATGATATAATAATTATATGCATTAGATTGGGGGACTTGGGGTCTTCGCAAATAATATTTTTCAATTACAACAAAATATCAATTACAACAAAATATTTAAAACTCTTCATAATATCATATACACATTTCAAAAAAGTCTATGCAAAGTTAGGGACCTTATATTATATTTGTTTAATTTTTTGAGTTTTAATTAAAACTATCTTACTACTTTACGTAGGAGGTACCTATTATATTTTATGTATAAGTATTACACCAATATTAGTAAGTATCACTAGACTTTGGTGCAGGCACGTAGTCAGAAAATATTCACTAGGTGGGCCAATGTTAGATGGGCCCCCTACCTAAATATACTACCTTGTAGGGGTGGACCCCCTACCTTATTATATTATAAAAAGGTAGTTATCAGTATACCATTACTATAAATATAAAAGTATATAACCTAATAATATCATTTCATTATGCCAATAATAATAAGTGTAATAAAAAAAATTTGATAAAATACATAAATAAAAACCAAATACAAATAATGTTTTTAATAATAATAATAAAATTCAAATATTTAATATATAGACATAATTTTTCAATTAAATACTATAAATATAATTCTAATTCTAATATAAAAGTATTTTTCTATTTTTATGTTTTATAGAGAATCTATTGACAAATTCATCTAGGTCCAAACTTTTGGCAATTTTTTCTATACAAATACTTGACAAACTGACGAGTCGGTCATTTGACATACAATTTCGCATATAATTTTTTAATCTTCTTAGACAAGAAAAAGTCCTTTCACATGCTGCGCTGGATACTGGAATAGTGATTGATAGAATGGTTAATTTATAAGTTTCATTAAAGACTATTTTATATTTTTCAAGGAGATCGACCAGATTCATTAAGCTTTTAATTTTTATATTATTTTGGATTTCATATTTCTTAATAGTTGTAGGTAGTATTTTAATTTCTGACAGGAACATTTCTAAATCTATATTGTAGTGAAGGGCCAAAGGTTTTAATTGTTCATAATTTAAAAAATTTTCATTTTGTGGATGCAAATAAGATATGGAAGATAGTATATTTGTATTATTTGTAAATCGTTTGTCAAGTTCATTAATTATGTAATCTAATGTTGGTAAGAATAAATTAAGTTTCAAATCAGACTTTGAAATTAATCTGTTTTTCTAAAGAATTTTCTTCTGTAAAAATAAACTGCCGAAATTTTTCTGGGATTTTTTTTGTTCTATTGTTCTTATTTGAATTTTGAATAGGTATTGTTATATTGTCTTCTTTACTAATATTAGTAACTTCAAGATAAAGTTTATTGAAACTGATATTAATTTCCATCATAGCATTCATGTACCTACTCAATTGCATTATTTTCGGCATTATTCGTTTCCAAATTAATATCTTCATTTTTATTAACTAAATTCAAGGAAAAAACAAAAGCTATAACTAGTATAACTGCTCATATAACTATAACTAATCCTACATTCTATACATAGGTATATACATTTTAAAATAAAATTATAGAACATTGTATAAAACGTGTAAAACAAATCTTTTTTAATTCAGTTATTAGGTACTTACCATTATAAGCATCAGTATGTACTGCTACTGCAGGCAATGTATCTGAGACCACCAAGGTATTTGGTTTAATAAATCGTATCAGAGACCCAGCTAATTTTTTTGTTTGCTCTTCTTTTTGAAGTTTTAGTTTACGTTTTGCAAATCCACTTAGAGGAGCCATTTTAAAATTAAAATAAAATATAATATGTTAAATGTTAATACGTTGGCGTGCGTACGGCGTGCCGTGTGCGCTGAATGTGAGACGTGAGTGTCCAACAGACGACCATAATAATAATATAATTCTATATATCAATAATATAATGAAAATACCCTTGCTCAAAAGTATTTTAAAATAGAAATAAAAGTATACAACAGTCACTGTCTACATAAGATAAGAATAACATGATATGGTAGTATAAATACTAGTATGGTACCAGTATTGGGCTTTAAATAGCAATTATTTTCTAATCGATCGTTGACGATATTATGACTTATAAAAATAAA
>JANEHU010000961.1:0-11120 GCA_027563435.1 Nasonovia ribisnigri | reverse complement strand
GGCTTTAGATAAATGCAAATTAAGTGATAGAGACGCTGTTCATATTTTGGTAGCACTTTCTGAAGCATTAGGACATGACATAAATGATCTAATAATTAATAGATCGTCTATTCGTCGTTGAGCGGGCGCGTTTCGCATCGCTAAAGTTGTCCCCCCGCCGTTCCACTCCACCCCACTGCGTATAATGTTGCGTATAATAACGTCGTACTGTATCGCGCCTAGTATTGCCGTGTCACTCCTAAATCGTAATAATAAATTGATCGTCCACTTTTAATATTACGCACGCATACATAAACACTTACCTATGTATTGGGCATGTACGCACGCACAACCGCCTAACCTAACGTACCTATATTTACCTACGTCATTCGTGTGCAACATTGTTGATAAATTTAAACATAAATAGGTATGCACTTGAAGTAATAGATATTATGTGTCAAGACGTTCGGTACCCACCTAACGCAAACGTTATATTTATATATTTATATAGGTACATAATATTATCTTATTGAGTTACCAAGAATAATAATAATATACTATAATATACAATTGTCACTCATTAATACAATATAATATACCCAATACAAATCTATCAACTGAGTTTATACATACACAATATGCGTGCACATAAGATATGAATCATAACGAATTACCTACATAATTTTGAGTGTGAAATTATTGTAATAACATATATATGAATATATAATAAATATAAATAAATGTTACGACCTATACAACCTACATAAACATTAAGCACGTATACAATATATCCATGCGCTCTCCGCGACGTCGATCGGTCCCGGTTAACGGAAATAACGGCCAAACGATCAGACTTATTAAAGGCGGTAAAACTCGAATTTTGAAAAAAATCGGAAAGTTTTCGTTAAACACGATAAGGCGGAAGTGATAGCGAAATGTAAATAATGAAAAAAAAAAAAATTCAGATTGACACAGCCGCCGCAAATTATCACAATTCTCGGCGCCCGGCATCGAACCCACGATCGTCGCTTCGTCCGCACTGCCGCTTAATCCTACCTACCTACCTACCGAGTTGAAATACGAAGTCATATCTATGACTGTTAAGCAGTTTCGGCGTCGAAAATGTTCATTAAATACGAATAATAATAATATGATAAGGCGGGAGTGATAGCGCGAAAAGTGAAAACGAAAAAAAAAAAAACGTGAAAAAAATAATTCAATTTAACACGGCCGCCGCAAATTACCACGACCCGGGGACGGCATCGAACGCTCGACCACGGGTAACCTGCCTAACGCCCTAACCGACCTACCTACCTACTGAGATGTGAAAGGGAGTAAAATCAATGCCTATTAAGTCGTCTCGGTGCCGAGGCGAAACGCGAACGCCGCGGTCTCCCGGGTCGGGCGGTCTACCGTCGGACGTTTTTACGAAGCGAACGCGATTTACGCGAAAAAAATCGGACTTTTCTACGCATATATACAGGGCCTGTATATAGTAATACACCTACTCGACGGCGGCGCTTCGCGGGCTCTGCTGTCGTGGATTTTACTCGACCGCGGCACTCGCCCGGAACGGAGTAGGGGCGGGCGCCGTCGGTAAATTTAGCGGGGATTCCGAATACGTCGCGAGCGGGGAGATCGGACGTTTGAAAGACGGGTAAAACTGGATCGGTAGACGAAAAAGTGTGAAAAACCGTTCGAAACGGCGCCAAAATCGACGACGGCTAATAGAATCAGTCGGAGTTCTCCTCCGGGGCACCCGTCGTAAATGAAATAGCGTCGCGCGGGGCCTATAGATTTGGCGAGAAACGCGATCCGGAGACGGACGGGGCCGCGCGACGCTCCGAAAGGGGGTAAAACTCGACTTTTCGAACGAAAAGCGCGACGACGGCGCGCGGCGGCGGCGCACGGTTCGCGCGTGATCTCGGCCGAGAAATCGTCGAAACGAAAAAAGCGCGGGTGCTGGGGGCCGTTAAATCCGACGGGGAAGGCGAATAAGGTCCGAACGGGGCCGCCCAGAGCCCCCCGGGGGGGTAAAACTCGAAAAAGTTTGAAAAAATTGAAAAATCTGAAAAAAATCGTGAAAAAGTGATAAGAGAGACTGATTATGCAGCGACGGCTCCGCCGCCGCCGGGAGACCGCCCACGGAAAAAATCTAATTTTCTCATTGGCGGGTTGACTATAGCGTACAAATTTTCGACACGGGAGGCTCCACACGGGTTTCTGTTTTATATATAAGGACTAGCTCTCCGAGCGTCGCTGGGGGAGACCCCCAGACCCCCCAGTGTTACTCCCAGTGGAAACCGATTTGCCTAAAATATTGGTCCAAAATGTGGATTGCCGATGAGAATAGTGGATGAGTGATAAGGAAAGTGGACGTGTGATAAGAATAGTGGATGGGAGATTAGAATAGTGGATGCGTGATAAGGAAAGTGGATGCGTGATAAGGAAAGTGGATGCGTGATAAGGATTGTGGATGAGTGATAAGGCTATACTTTTTGGCGGTATCTTTCGGTGACTTTTGAAATTTGGGTATGAGGGTCCGATCATTTCTCATGCCCGAGGATGTGCTCTACAGTCGATACGGTCCAGACTTTCTTTCGAAAGGAAAATCATAAATCTGTATGTCGTGTTTATGTTTCTAGCAAGTCAGTCACCTCAAATGACGTTGAATGTAGTCATACGTTGTTAATTGCCGTGGCCAAAATCGCCTAACCTAACCTTACCCCCAGACCCCCCAGAGTTGGCGAGGAGTGTTGTCCATGTCGGACGCCATAGTGGTCTTGTGGTCCAGTCGTCGACTCGAGCCGACACGGTGTATGGGTGATAAGGCTATCGATGGTGAGATAGTGATAAGAATTCGTGATTAGAAAAGGGGTATGTAAAATTGAAAAGTGATAAGGAAGGTGGATTTGTGATAACAATTAGTGTTAAGGATATTGGATTTATAATAAGAATAGTGGATTTGTGATAAGGATAGTGGATTCAAGATAAGGATAATGGAATTTTGTAAGGAATGGTGGATTAGCCAACGCCAAATCACGTAACCTTCGGACGGTGTCATAAATTATAGCCGCCGTGATTTTTTTGGGATCTAGCAGGTCAGTCACTCGATGGAATGTAGTTGTCTCCGTGGATAGGCAATCCGACTGCGTCGAATCGCGGACGAAGTTGTTTGCTATGGTCGGAAATGAAAAAAAAAATTTTGAAAATTTCGGGCGGCCATGCTAATCGTATAGCCGCCGTGAAGTTTTGGGCGTCTAGCAAGTCAGTCATTAGATGGACGGTAGTTATGCCCGTGGATAGGCAATTCGACTACGTTTTTTTGCGTGTCTAGCAAGTCAGTTATTCGATGGACAGTAGTTATGTCCGTGGATAGGCAATCCGACTTCGTCGGATAGCGGACAATGTGCGACGGCCAGGTCACGTCGTCAGGTATGCAATCCGACTGCGTCGAATCGCGGACAGCGTTCATTACTGTCACCAAGAAAATAAATTATGTAATATATTACATGAAAACAATTCAAAACATTTCGGGCATCTATGCAAATCATATAGCCGCCGTCTTTTTAGGGTGTCTAGCAGGTCAGTCACCTCGAATGACGTTCGCCGAAGTAATAAGGGTAGGCAATCCGACTTCGTCGGATAGCAGACAATGTGCGACAGCCAGGTCACGTCGACAGGTATGCAATCCGACTGCGTTGAATCGCGGACAGCGTTCATTATTGTCACCGAAAACGCAAAATTAATTTATAAATTACGTGGAAATATTCGAAAATTTCGGGCGGCCATGCTAATCGTATATGCACCGTGATGTTTTAAGGGTCTAGCAAGTCAGTCATTCGATGGAGGGTAGTTATGTCCGTGGATAGGCAATCCGACTACATCTTTTTGGGTGTCTAGCAAGTCAGTCATTCGATGGACGGTAGTTATGTCCGTGGATAGGCAATCCGACTTTTTCGGATAGCGGACAATGTGCGACAGCCGGGTCACGTCGTCAGGTATGCAATCCGACTGCGTTGAATCGCGGACAGCGTTCATTATTGTCACCGAAAACGCAAAATTAATTTATAAATTACGTGGAATTTCGGGCGGCCATGCTAATCGTATAGCCGCCGTGAAGTTTTGGGCGTCTAGCAAGTCAGTCATTAGATGGACGGTAGTTATGCCCGTGGATAGGCAATTCGACTACGTTTTTTTGGGTGTCTAGCAGGTGAGTCACCTCGAATGACGTTCGCCGAAGTAATAATGGTAGGCAATGGTAGACAATGTGCGAAGGCCAGGTCACGTCGTCAGGTATGCAATCCGACTGCGTCGAATCGTGGACAGCGTTCATAACTGTCACCGAAAACGCAAAATTAAGTGATAAATTACGTGAAAAATTTTTTTAAAAATTCGGGGAAATCATATAGCTGCCGTCTTTTTTTGAGTGTCTAGCAGGTCAGTCACCTCGAATGACGTTCGCCGTAGTAATAAGGGTAGGCTATTCG
Organism: Nasonovia ribisnigri; assembly: GCA_027563435.1. Classification (NCBI taxonomy): domain Eukaryota; kingdom Metazoa; phylum Arthropoda; class Insecta; order Hemiptera; family Aphididae; genus Nasonovia; species Nasonovia ribisnigri. The sequence continues at coordinate 6,651 of JANEHU010000961.1, read as the reverse complement.
ACTTTGTCGGATAGCGGACAATGTGCGACGAACAGGTCACAACATCAGGTTGAATCGTGGACAATACCTATTATATATGTATATTTTTATGTTATGATACATTAAATAAACTTTAGGTACCTACGTAATAAGCAAACCCATATAATGTTATATTGCTAAAGTTGTCCCCCGCACGCCATCACTCCACCAACCGACCAGTATCAATTAATAATGGTCATACTGTAGCATTGCGAGAATCGTTTATATTGATATATATAATAATATAATGATATGATATTATACAATATTCGACATCAGCTGAGGGCTTTTGAGCCGGCGATCCCACCTCGTCGATAAGCAGACGAAATTCGCGAAAAAAAATGGAACCTTCCGACGCATGTATTTATGCCTGTATATAGTAATACCCACTCGACGGCGGCGATATCCGCACTCGGCTAGTTTATTTCATATAATACTCATAATTGAACCTATATAAGTTATTTCAAATAGTATATAGTCATATCATTATACAATTTAATTGCTAGACTTTAATTAAATACATAAAGTTCTATTTTGTTATTGTATTATTTAGAATCTGTTGCAGTTTATTTTGTATGCTACACTAAGAGTAAAACTGTAATATAATATTTACCTACTACATAGTATAGGTGTTGTATATTTAATCATGAGCATGAAATACAAATAATACAAATAATTGATATACACAGCTATTGCTTTTATTGTCTACATTTATTGAGCAATGTTTATGTGGTTAAATATTAATAATAATATATTGTAATACACACTGTGTGTTGAAGTATTCGAACGTTTCTGTCACATCCATCGTCGACTCGAGCTAGGATATATATTATTATATAATAATTTAACTTAACCAACCACCACGCCGTATCAACTCTTAAAAGTCTACATTTATTATAAGATGCATGTACCTACAGTTCCTTCTGTTGTCATATATCGTCTATCAAATATATAAATATATGAGTAGCATGTATATACCTATGCCTGTACGCCGCACTCGACGCGAACGAAGTACGGGGAACGCGAATAAGGGTAAAACTCAAATTTTGAAAAAAAATCATAAAATTTTCGTTAAATACGAATAATATGAAAGAAAAAAAAAACGCAAAAAAAATAATTCGATTTAACACGGCCGCCGCAAATTTCCACGACCCGGGGCCGGCATCGCACGCTCGACCCACGGGTAACCTGCCTAACGCCTTAACCGACCTACCTACCTACTCAGATGAGAAAGGGAGTGAAATCAATGCCTATTAAGTCGTCTCGGTGCCGAGGCGAAACGAGAACGCCGCGGTCTCCCGGGTCGGGCGGTCTACCGCGTCGGACGGCGGACGGCGTCGTCCGCCACGTTTTTACGAAGCGAACGCGATTTACGCGAAAAAAATCGGACTTTTCTACGCATATATACAGGGCCTGTATATAGTAATACACCTACTCGACGGCGGCGCTTCGCGGGCTCTGCTGTCGTGGATTTTACTCGACCGCGGCACTCGCCCGGAACGGAGTAGGGGCGGGCGCCGTCGGTAAATTTAGCGGGGATTCCGAATACGTCGCGAGCGGGGAGATCGGACGTTTGAAAGACGGGTAAAACTGGATCGGTAGACGAAAAAGTGTGAAAAACCGTTCGAAACGGCGCCAAAATCGACGACGGCTAATAGAATCAGTCGGAATTCTCCTCCGGGGCACCCGTCGTAAACGAAATAGCGTCGCGCGGGGCCTATAGATTTGGCGAGAAACGCGATCCGGTGACGGACGGGGCCGCGCGACGCTCCGAAAGGGGGTAAAACTCGACTTTTCGAACGAAAAGCGCGACGACGGCGCACGGTTCGCGCGTGATCTCGGCCGAGAAATCGTCGAAACGAAAAAAGCGCGGGTGCTGGGGGCCGTTAAATCCGACGGGGAAGGCGAATAAGGTCCGAACGGGGCCGCCCAGAGCCCCCCGGGGGGGTAAAACTCGAAAAAGTTTGAAAAAATTGAAAAATCTGAAAAAAATCGTGAAAAAGTGATAAGAGAGACTGATTACGCAGCGACGGGTCCGGCGCCGCCGGGAGACCGCCCGCGGAAAAAATCTAATTTTCTCATTGGCCGTTTCCTTACGCTAGTTCAAAAGCCGTACCTAGTCGGAAACGGAGCGCCACACGTGTCTCTGTTTTATATATTAGGAAGGATATATAATAATATAAATCAAATATTAACACACGTAATTAATATAATAATAATAATAATAAGTATAATACAGCATTATTAAACTTCAATATCTATTGAAATATAGAAGTACCTATATCAATTGACACCGTCTTAGCGTTTTGTGGGTACTCGTATATATATAAAAAAAAAATATATAGCAGTTAAACTACCTATGTAGCTATGCTCAACTACATTTTACTTAATTTTACTTAGTCCTATCTCATCACCGACTTTAGGCACCCACACTTAATTAAGTCGGTTCAATCAATACCATGCACCTACTCTTTAAGTAGATGGGTAGGTAAACTAAATTTTTCACTACCCATTAAGGCATTAACATTCAAATATATATACGCATATAGTTATTATGACAATATGCTTAGTATGTGTATATATACCTATTAAGCAGACAATACAAAACTCATAGGTAACTGCTACGTACACATTAGATATACGTATGCATGAGTTATATAACCTATTGTAAGTAGCTCTATAACACTATTCAACCACCTCCACCAACTACTTTACAAAATATAATACAACAGTATTGTATAAGTATACAAATGTTGCTGTGTCATTATATCATTGTGAAAACTACATTTTACTTCCAATAATAGTCCTACCCTATCACCGACATTACCTATACTTTGTATTAGGTAACCGTACTTAATTCAGTTAGTTCAATCAATATCATGTAAGTACCTACTCTTTAAGTAGGTAAACTACAAATATAATAACTTATATTAGGTACCTACTACTGTGACTTATAAGTAGGTATCTGCTAATGTACATATTACATGCGTACGCATGAGTTATAACTATTGTGAGTATTTAATTTAACTATTTAATCGCCTCGAACAACCAAGTCCCTTACACGGTGCAATAGAAATATCCAGACGTTTTATTAGTCAATCAATACAATATAATATACGAATGAATTAATCAATAAGTTCGTAGCAATAATCGTTTAAACCGAACGCGGCTAAAAAGAATTAATACAAAATAAATAAATCGCGAAAAAAAAACGAAAAAAAGAATCTCGAATTAAACACGGCCGCCGCAAATTTACACAGTTCGCCGCCGCCGCGGCCGGTATCGAACGCTCCACCGCCGGGTAACCTGCCTAACGCCCTAATCCTACCTACCTACCTATCGAGATGAGTACTGGTGTGAAATCTCTGCCTCTTAAGGCGTCTTAGAATCGCGAACGCTACGCCGTCGTGCGCCCCGCGGTCTCCCGGGTCGGGCGGTCTGCGCGTCGGACGGCGGACGACGTCCTCGGCCGCGTTCTCCCGGAGAGAACGCGATTTACGGGAAAAAAATCCAAAACGTCTACGCGTATATACGGCATATATATATATAGTATATATGTATAGTAGTAGTAATATAGTAATGACGACGCCGCGGTCTACTGTCGTCGGTTTTACTCGCCCGCGGCACTCGCCGGGATCGAAGTGGGGCGGCGCGCCGACGGTAAATTTAGCGGGGATTCCGAATACGCGGCGAACGGCGAGATGAGACGTTTAAAAGAGGGTTAAAACTCGACTTTTCGGAAAAAAAACGGCCAGACGGCGCGCTTCGGCGGCGGGCGGTCCGCGCGCGATCTCCGCCGAGAAAGGGTCGAGACGAATAAAGCGCGTAGACGTGTGGCGGTTAAATCTCCCGGGGAACGCGAATAAGGTCCGAGCGGGGCCGCGCGTCGCCCCGGAGGGGGGTAAAACTCGACTTTTCGAAAAAAAAAGTCGAATTTCTCTCGAAAACTCGTAAAATTGATAAGGCGTCGGCGATAACGCGGCGAAACGCGATCCGGTGACGGACGGGGCCGCGCGACGCTCCGAAAGGGGGTAAAACTCGACTTTTCGAACGAAAAGCGCGACGACGGCGCGCGGCGGCGGCTCACGGTTCGCGCGTGATCTCGGCCGAGAAATCGTCGAAACGAAAAAAGCGCGGGTGCTGGGGGCCGTTAAATCCGACGGGGAAGGCGAATAAGGTCCGAACGGGGCCGCCCAGAGCCCCCCGGGGGGGTAAAACTCGAAAAAGTTTGAAAAAATTGAAAAATCTGAAAAAATCGTGAAAAAGTGATAAGAGAGACTGATTACGCAGCGACGGGTCCGCCGCCGCCGGGAGACCGCCCGCGGAAAAAATCTAATTTTCTCATTGGCGGGTTGACTATAGCGCACAAATTTTCGACACGGGAGGCGCCACACGGGTTTCTGTTTTATATATAAGGACTAGCTCTCCGAGCGTCGCTGGGGGAGACCCCCAGACCCCCCAGTGTCAGCCGAAAGGGGGTACCGGTTTTGGAATGATGGTCGTTTGAATCATCAAAGTCGCACGTCTTGGTACGCGAGTGTATGAGAGTGGTCGGTGATGAGAGATAACGGCGATGAGGTGACGAAGATAAGTGATAAGGCTAGGACCACTGCGGTTCGACGTGGTCATCCCGGTTCAACGATGGACGACGTCGGACGGCCGGTTCACTTTGGTTGTCTAGCAAGTGGGTCACCCCCCTCGACGTCAGACGTAATCTCACGGGTAGGCAATCCGACGTCGTAGGATGACCCCCCGTGTTATCTGAAAGGGGGTGCCGATTTTTGAAGAATAGTCGTTGGAATTATCAAAGTCGCACGTCTCGGTAGGTCTAACCTCATGATTGGTCGATGAGTGTTGATAAGAATTCGTGATGACTGATAAGGGTCGGCGGTTTGGCGGTATCGTTTGAAATTCCAGTTTTGGGGTCTATAGAGTTCTGTGATCGAACGGCTTCGCTTTTTTTATACGAAAGCCAACGAATAAATAAATCCGAAGACCGAGTTTCAGCGTCTAGCAAGTCAGTCACCTCGAGTTATATTCGATTGAATTTCTAATCAGTCACCTTGGTGCACAATCCGACTGCGTCAATAATATGGTACTACAGTATTTCGGTGATATGAATTTATGATAACGTGTTTCTGATAAGGCCTAGTGCTTTAGCGGTATTCTATCGAAGGCGGGAACGTTTGAAAACCGTATTTTTGACAACAAATAAGTTAAAAGTAAGTCATTATAAGCGGACCTGGTGGGCCCCATACGGTGTAATACGGTGTAACCATATTAAAAGGCTCCGAGTGAAAATAGTATTTTTTCAAAACCCTAACTCGGTTACCGGATAGTCGAAATGCATGAATTTTTAAGCCGTGTTTGAGTGTCTAGGTTAGGTTAGGTTAGATATATTACGTGATTTCGGGCGGCCGTGCTAATCAGATAGCAAATTTTTTGGTGTCTAGCAGGTCAGCCACCTCGCCGAACGGTCGGCGTCGTCTCACCGGTATACAATCCGACTTAGTTGGTCAAGTTAGGTTTATTTCGGGCGGCTATGCTAATCATTTTGTCGTTATAAGTAAAAGCACAGAACAATAAAAAGTCGTGGTAAAAGTCGCCGCGCCAGCAGTTATCCGCTGATGGTGAGTGGTTCGACCACGGACCACGTCAACGGTTTGTGGTGGTAAGGTCTACCGCTTTGGCCGTATTCCGTCGAAGGCGGGAATATTTGAAAACCATGTTTGCGGGCGCATCACTAAAGTGAGTCCAGAGTTGGTTATAATGCCATATTAAATACCTTAAAAATTAAAATAATAACGACGGCCAAAAGTGTAAGGCGTAATGCCGTGTTTGAATGAATAATAAAATATCGACAATACAATTAATTAATTAATCCGACAATGTGGGACGGCCGGTTTCTTTACTGTCGCCGAAAATGCGACATTACGTGAATAAAAATTCAAAAAATTTCGGGCGTCCATGCAAATAATATAGCCGCCGTATTTTTTTGGTTGTCTAGCAGGTCAGTCATCTCAGTAAAGTTATCAGGGTAGGCAATTCGAAAAGCGGACAATGTGCGACGGGCGGGTAAACGTATAAACGTTCGGTGATAAGGCCTACTGATTTGGCGGTATTCTGTTGAAGGCGGGAATTTTTGAAAATCATGTTTGCGTGTGTATCGATCAATGTCAATATAATACGTCAATAAAATTAATTAATTAATCAGCTATGCGATTTTGTTACCCGCATGGGTTACCTGCGTTGACAATGAACTGCGCCGACGTCCGACAATTTGTCGAAAGACCGTTCTTAAACATCCGACTGCCGTCTAACACTATACGGACAACACGTGAGTATATTTTATATTATTATTATTAATAATAATTTAATTCATGGTTTTTTAAAACGTTCCCCGTAGATCGTCAATATACTGTAACACCGGCTTTCTGTTTAACGAATAAAATATTTTATCATACCACAAACATAATAATACTGACAAAATCTTTCATTTTACACTTTACACTTTTATAGAAAACAAATATATTACGCTGACATCCTCTAAATGTTTCATCTTTTTCTTTTTAGAATGAATATAAACATTGTATTCAATGGGGCGGTGCAGAATTTGCACCTCAGCACCGCTCC
>JANEHU010000960.1:0-54573 GCA_027563435.1 Nasonovia ribisnigri | reverse complement strand
ACAAGTTATGATTTTAATAATAAAACAAGTTTTAATGTTACCTAGAGTTTAATGATGAGCTAAAGCCCTTCATATAATTTTATTTTCTTATTTATAAAAAGGTGTACTAATTATAACAGGAACTCAAAGTAAAAGACATACTTAACTAAATCTCTACACAATAACTAATTGTGTATAACAGGGGTGGTTTTTTTATACATAATTATTTATTTTTAAAAAACTTAAATTTAAAGAAATTAGTTAATTTTTCATACATTGGTCTATAATTATATAATAATAAAAAATACTTAAGTTTATTACATTATGTCATTACTGTGTTTAATATTAAATTGAATGTACTCATGGAAGTGTGGACATAAGAATCAATTTTATACTTACAATGACATATTACCCTCTTCAATATTTTTTGAATTTTCTGAAATAGTGGTAGAATCATTAGCATCATCATATAAATTAATTTGAGTAAAAATAAAAAACTAATAACGTAGGTTATGCGATTCTTCTAAACAAAAATGGTAAATTGTATAACTTCAAGGATAATTGTATTGTGTCTTCTATTGCTCAAGTAACAACACTGAATATTTTATAGCCACATACCTATGTAACGAACACAATTTTTTTTATTGTGAAACAACAAACTAATGTAACGGAATCTGCTGATTCAAGTTTGCCTGATTGTGGATCTGATTCACAATCATTATCTATTAATATCTAAGAATAAACATTATTGTGAAAAAGAAAATATATAGAAGAAATTCAAATAATATTCATCATAACATTGGACACCTACAATTACAACTGTCCATAGAAACATCAATCGTTTAAAAAAATTAAAATCTACCTTTGGATTTTCTTTGTTTCTTGCGATTCTGGATTTCATGTCTTATAATATTTGATATTGTAACAAAATCATTTGTTATTGTAGCCATTCTTCCTCAATCTATAAATTATTATCATAAATCAAATTACATATATGTAGATGTTAGATATTTACTGTTTAAACTAAATAATTAAGAACCTTGTGAATGATGACTTATGAAATAGGTACCTTCATAAACAAAATATATACAATTATAGAATACATTTTTGTTTACCCAGGTCGTAATAACTCGTTATCATCCATGCGTTGATTTTATTTTTTCTCATTAAATAACAAATATAACAAAGACTATGATATACAAAAATTAACAATTTTAACAATTTGATATTTCTACACGATATAATTATATATTAGTTAAATTAGTTTTGTAAAAGTACACGGCATTATATAAGCTAATATCACAGTCGATCAGAACATTAGAATCGTCACTAAATATTTTTTTGTTTGTTCATTTAGTTTATTCAGTCATGATTAGAATTAAATGATGGTCATTGGCAAACATTTGGAGCCAAATTTAAAACGTACCATATTATCACAGCTTTCTGATGACCCCCATGTAATCACTTCGAAGTACCCAGAATGTACCTAGGTATAATTCGATACCATAGTATACCTTATCATTTTCGGAGACGAAACAATATTCAAAATTCTTACGTCCTCGCAAAACACAGAGTCGTAAATAGGCTCTTTAAAATGTATACTATTATAATGAATAATTCACTTATTCACTAGGCCCGACTGCCTGAGTGGTAAACTTTGCATAGTTTAATAATTTGTAAAAATTAGTTTATTCTACTTTATATTATTGTAAAAATTATTATGAAATAAAAATAAAAATGTATAGTGAATGCATGTTATATTATTTATGGATTCACAATTAATACGAGAGAAGAAAAAACATGGCATTAACCTTAACCATAGGTTCATATTTTCTACTTAACCTACCACCCTATTTAGTTTTTTTGGGAAAATTCACATTTGTCAATGATGTTTTGAAATACATGTAGCCCGGTATAGGTAATATTACACATTCGTACCAAGCGTCATGCGTTCATGGCACACGAAGAACAGTTATCTGAATATGTCTCGGATGCTTAAAAGTAATTACTATGTGATCGATATACCGTGTGCACTGTGCAATTATTTAGTTATATCGTTTAAATCATTGCCCTGAATTTTCGAATTACATACCTAGTTGACGTTATGTCCAAATCGCACTCCTTTCATTACAACCCGATGTTGTATGGACTATGGGCCACTGTAATCGATTTGTTAAATTTGAATTTAATGATATAAAATCATTGTTTACGAAAAACTATTCTGATAGCGGTCTTTCAACCTATACTTACTACTATAAGTATTAAGTATATTTTGTGATATTATTGCTATAGGTAGTATAGATTGAATTAATTTTGCCAAAATTATTTCATCTGATATATCATATCATATATAATATATCATACACTAAATGTGTCAAGTACCAACGTATAATATTTTTAAACCTTTGTTGTTTGTTTAAATATCAAATTTTTATCAAATTTTAACTTCAGATGTCTATAAAATATATTTTTCAGATAGTCTTTGGTAACAATAGATACTAACTACTTGTGAAAAATATTATTATACATTTTCAATACTCAAAACTACAAAACAATGTGCAAATGTTCGTGGTTTTAATGAATTTTGTTTAAATTTGAACTTTAAGCCCTTTTAAAAAAAATAATCCCTATGTATCACTTATATTTTTGAACCGCTATTAAAACAACTTAAGAGGAACCTTTATCAAAAATACATTAATATATTACCAAAAACTCAGCAAAAAAATTTTTAAAAAATTATATTACAAATCAAAAATTTCTTACCTCAGGTTTATATACCTTAAAAAGTTTCCATATATTTAAAAAAATGGAAAATAATTTAAATATTTGGTGAAAATGTTCAAGTGTCTCTACAGTTATTCATTTTAGAATTACAACAAAATATCAATAATTGATTGATGGAAACTGATTAATTTACCACTGAATATCGTAAACATTTTAAATTTGGACTCTCATGAAAAAATAATGTAAACTTGTTTTCATTATTAAAGTTATAACACCTTTTGGGGAATCTTCTATTACATTTTCAAATGTTAGCAATGAATACAAAAATATTTATAAATTCCTAACTGAAAAATAATTTGCATTATTTCGTGGTTTTTATGGATTCCCACAAAACTTCAAATAATTATAAAAAACGACTGTAGATTAATTTGTGAACGCTTAATTTTTTTTTTTTATTACTCAATTAAAAACTGATGTGGAACCTTGTATTAAATTTTCAAGTTTTTAATAAATTGAAAAATTATTTACTAATAACAATTGGAAAAAAGGGTGGGCAAGTGGCCAAGTGGGTCACTGTATAATGTATGTTATTAAATTTGAATTTAATGATATAATATCATTGTATACGAAGAACGATTCTGAGCTGAGACGGTGTTTGTCAGTGTGGATATTATACTTATAGTTTTATTAGGTACTACATACTATTAATACAGCAATACAGTAGGTACATTGAATTAATATTATAAAATTACAACAAAATAACTAAGATCGCTATTCTTGGTTATTTAATATTATGTAATTTAGTATAAATATGAACTTCAAATAACTAAAAAAAAAAACTGTAGCATTTATATATTTTTTAATTTTTTTTGGTTACAGAATAAACTACTTACGTTGAAACTTGTTTTCAATTTTCAGTCTTTAGCTAGAAAATATGAACACTTTATCAATTTTTAACTACAAAATCATTTTTATATTTTAAATTTTATAAAAGTTGTCAAAAATCGAACTTTAAATACTTATTAACAAAAATATTTTTAATATTTTTCAACTACTATTGTAACAATATATCAGGAGCCTTGTATTAAATTGTCAAGCTTTTTGACCCAATGAATAACTTTTAATTGACATTTTAGAAAAAAAAACTAAACAGATTGTTAACAGAATATATCCGTAAACTGTTCAAAACAAATATAGGTTGCCTTTTTTTATTCCGTAAATTATATCCGTTTTGTTCCTGTCATTGTATACATATTATAGAAGTATGATTATGATAATTTACAATTGACGATAGTTCATCATCAGACTTTCAGACCAATAATAACTTTTTAAAAATTTTCTTTTTATATGTAAGGTTTGAAAATGTGATATAAGATTCCTCATAAGTTTGCCTAATTTTATCAATAAAAAAATGTTTATAAGCAAGTCAACATAAATTACTTCAAAGTATAGATGAGTTCAAAAAATCAAATAACTAATAAGTCAGCTAAAGTCGTAATATTGTTTGTTTTATTATCATTTAATGCGTTACATATAGCATTTTAGTGTTAGGAACCCCTTGTTTTATAGTAATATAATATAGGTAACGTAGAATTTAGATGGTTAAGCACTTTTGTAAGACGACGTCCGTCGCCATCGAATAATGCATAGTACATAAGTCAGTCGCGAAATAGTCTTAGACTCGATTACTGTGTGTACACTTATTATACAAAATAAAAGTATTAATATCATTTTAATTCATTGCGTTAAAATTCAAATCCTATAAAACTAAGTTTCGATAGCGTACTGTAGTACTTCGAGAGAGCGAACTCATCCTTTAACAGAGGAAAACAACTCAAATTGTCTACGAAGGAACAAACCCAAGTAAGACATAACATTAGCCTCAATTATCGTCACTTGGAAGTTGGAACATTTATAATCGTAGAATTTATTCTTTAATTGTTCAGTATTTGATTTAGTTTCCATTTGGCTATCGTTTTTATTACTGTTGATATTAGATGTGTATTATAATTTGTTTGATAATTAAGGGCCATTGTATTCACAGATAATTAGTTCGATATTGGTATTTGAAAATGTAGAAAATAAAAGTTGTTTAATGGTAGACCAATTAAATGTATCTAGAACTGCGGCTAATTTGGGTATCGTTTGTTTATAATGTTTTAATTGTATAGTTCTTTAATATTAAATTGCTTATTGCTGTTTGAATATAATTATATTGGGGTTTCGAACATATTTAAGAGGACGCCGCACCAGCATGTGTTGTCTCCGTCTTACACACGTAGGACATACCAAATTTCCGTTCGCTTGTTTCAATAAGGTGCTGTCAGTTTTTATATTAGAGTGAACTGATCTATTGTCAAACTTTGAAGTATTAACATTATCTGTGTTCTCTCGTTGGTCTTTTACGATATTTCAATTTTTAAGTGAGATATGGGTATGGAAATTATTAATATTTTAAAATGCTCAAAACTCACGTAAAAATTAAAAAATATCTCGCACTTCAAGGTGGGAGCGGTGTGGACTTTGTACCATATCACAGTTTTTAGTACAAATATACACACAAGTTGTGTGGTGCAACTAGACGGTGCAACTCGTTTGCGCACAATCCAAATTTTTTACCTAGATATCGATGACTCGATTGCGCACAAAGAATACCGTCATTAACCTGATAACGGACGACTCGTTTGCGCACAACACGAACACTATGTAACACAGGTATTATATTTTATATTTTTAAATTTGGACTTACCTAATGTAATTGATTATCGGTACACATTATCAGTACCCAGTCAAACAGTACACAAATTATTATTAACAGTCTTTCACCAGAAAGCATATTTTTTTGGATTGAGTTATTTACCCCCTGAAGAAGTTTCTGATGGATTTTATTGTGATCTTATGTCGATAGCACCGACCACTAGTACTACTACTATATTTTCCGATTATATTTTAGAAAATTACATAATGTCGGGCAGCAGTTTTCCTCCAACATTATGGGCTTGAGAACCTATTAATAATCCTAAGACTACTAATGGCGCAGAAAGTTATCACAAACATTATAACAGTCAGTTTTACACTGCTCATCCACACATACATCAAGTAATTAACTAAAAAGGTAAATGTGCGCAAACGAGTTGTATCTTTATTATTTAAACCTATATGTGTGCGCAAACGAGTTGTGATTTTGTGCGCAAACGTGTCGTAAAAACGTAAATGTGCGCAAACGAGTCGTACCCGCAACTAGAGGCTAAACACTATGAATCCCGGAATAAAAATCCCCGGAAAAAAATCCCCGTAAAAAAATCCCCGGTAAATAAAATCCCCAGAAAAAAAATCCCCGGAAAAAAAATCCCCAAAGCAACTATTTAAAAGCGGAATGACTATAATACTATTATTGAGGGATAATGGTCCAGATGAGGCATCTGAAAGGATAATTATATATTTGCAACAGATGAACACTTGCAACTGCTTTCAGAATCAGATACTTGGTATTTAGACGGGAATTTCGGACTGTCTCCAAAGTTTTTCCTACAGTTATATGTAATACGGGTAAAAAAAAATAATGTATTTGTAACTACGATTTACTGTATTTTACAAAGGAAAACTAAAAATACATACGTAGAAATGTTTCAAATTATAATGGATGAATGTGCTGAACGAAATTTATACCCTGACCCCAAATGTTTACATCTCGATTTTGAAAGCGCAGTTATTGAAGCAGCTAAAGAAGTAATTGGTGTCCATATTGATATAAAAGGCTGCTTCTATCACTTATGTCAATCGACGTTCAGGAAAATACAAGAATTGGGCTTTGCTACGAAATACCATAACGATGAAGAGTTTCGAAAACAATGTGGAATGATTGATGCACTTGCATTCCTTCCATTGCACCTCGTAGAAGATGGAATGAAATATTTAAAATATAGTTTACCTGAAAATCTTATGGATTTATTAGATAATTTTGATTCGTATTATGTAAATGGCAAGTATCGAAGAATTGGAAACGACGAAAATAACATGAGGTTTCGAAAACTGCCACCAATGTTCCCACCAGCTGTGTGGAATGTAAATAAAACCACCCTCAATGACTGCCACAGAACCAACAACATCGTTGAAGGGTGGAATAATAGGTTTTCCAAACTAGTTGGTCAAAAACATCCTACAATGTGGAAACTTATTAGGAAAATTAAAAATGAAATTGACGCCGATCGAGCACAGTTAGCATTGGATGCTTTAGGTGAACCAAGACGTACAAAAAGAGGACAAAATCAAACAATAAATATCCGCTTGAAAGAGTTAGTTATAAGACAAAGTGAAGATAAATTAAGCATTGGAGACTTTTTGACAGCTGTGTCTAACAATATAAGAAAACGAACCGACTGAACCGAATCTGACTATAATTATTTTTTACTTACTAATATATTGTAATATACTAATTAGGTATATTATTATAATTATGTTCTTTTTTAAATAGTTGCTTTGGGGATTTTTTTTCCGGGGATTTTTTTTCCAGGGATTTTTTTTCCGATTACCAAACACTATGGGTGCTAAAATTATGTAGATGAAACAGATACGTGGGGGTTACAAACTTTATAATAAAATTACTATAACCAATCTTAAATGCACTGTAAAAACATAAATATTTAAGTATCTTAACAGTAATATACATCATAAATACATTAAGCCATTAAGGTATAATATTATCCATAGGTATTATTATTTAGGTGATTCAAATAATGACCAAGTATAAACAGATAAAAAAACATTTTTTTTTTTTTAGTAACTGATGTCAAAATAATTATACAATTTACATTTTTAACGGTCACTTGCATGAGGCACATTTTATAACTGTATCTATCTATTAAATTCAACATAATTATATGATTACGTAATATATAATATAATAAGGCTGGGGGCGCTGAAGCACACCCAAGCACCTCACTAGTTGCGCCTATGCACACGACACATTCATGACATATGAATGTTCGTCTTACGTATATCCTTCATGTCCACATCAGTATACACGGTACGATGACACCTCGTAGCGAGATTTGACAAACTTCATCGGAAAAAGCACACAATGTTGTTACCTATAAGCATTGTTTAAAATACAAAGTTAAATAGGATGTGAGATGAATAGAGTGACTTAATTAAAGAATATGAGATGATGAAGTCATATTTTAAATTAAATAATTCGTCTGCATAAAAATGTAGTTAAATATATTTATTGCCATATACATATCTTTAACTCATTATTTAAGTATTATCACTTAATGAGGTATTTTATGGTGGGAAGGGGATGAGTATGAGAGTTTTATTTTAGTTTAAATTCAGGTAAATAGGAATGCACGGAGAGTGATAAATACAATTTTTCGTAGAACAATCGATTCATGACTATCTAATATCTTGCACGATTTGCCTTAACTTATTTTAATTATCAAACAGGAGATGTATTAAAATAATATTTTAATAATAAAAAACGTATTTTACAGTTAATAAATTTTTGATTTTCAGAGAACACAAATATGATATAAACATGTACAAATATTTAGTGATATTTATCAAGCGACTATATAAGCTCCGTTTTGTGTGTTATATGGATTTTTTATAATATAGTATGAGTCATCAGATGCCGCCTTTGATCGTAATTAAACGAAGGATTGCGCCATTACTCATCCACGTGTGTGTGTGTGAGAGACATAGTTATTGTATGATAATGTATTATTTACTATGATAATTGGTGTATTAAATATATTGATAATAGGTATAGAGATTATGATGAGAATATCCTATAAAATACTATCTAATTTATTTTCTTAAATCTAAATGTAATCTAATAAAATATAATGATATATAATAATGTCTAAAACGTCACATATAATTAAAATTGTTGGTAATAGTAATTTAAATGTAATTTTTTATCATATATATCCAATTTAAACAGTAAAATTATATATAAATAGTGAGCGAAATCAAAAAATTAATTCAGTTTATAGTCACACGCGTACGACAATAGTTACACTTTCGACTTGACGGTTCAATGCTTGAAATTTCTGTCATAAATATACGGATCAACAAAAACGGTTGCTAATTTTTTCCAAAACAGATTTTTTTGCTGGACTGGTCGAATATATACGTTAAAACCTGCAACTGGATCGGGTGAGTGACCGTCACGAAGCCGTTGATCGAGCGTCGATAGAATACGGTACGTTTTATCATCCATTACTGTTTCTTTCACTCACGTCATGAATAAGTTTGGATTTATACCTAAACACTGCGCAAATATCTAGTGTTGGCTCATTTCTCGTCATATGTCTATGATGAGTCTATGAATATGTTGGCGTCGAGCGAACGGCCAGGTGGAACTACAGAAATATTATCTACAGATGCTGTTGTAGAACTAGCACCCATAACATCTGTATATGTTGCGAAATCTTCGAAGATGTGTGAACCTGAGACCATAATTAAATCAACACCAACAAAATTGGTGCACTTTGCCTCAACATCAAAAACGGTCCATGAATCTGATACTACAAAGATAAACACACCAAATCATGCACCGAATAATACACCTATGACGCCCGAGTCAAAAACAGCATTCTCAATCATGTGGATCGACGAATCATCATCATCACCATTCGCATCGCCAATTGCCGACAGACATGAAGAAATGATTATGGAAACCAAGTACACCGAAGCCGAAATGGAATTGGAACGTAAAGAGTGCCAAATGCGTCTAGATCAAATGGAACGACAATACCAGTTGAAACTCGAAGAGACTCAATACGAGTTAAGTCAACAATTGTCACAAAAAGAACACGAAGAACGAACACTACGCGAGCAATTAACAAACAAGGAAATTGATGAAAGTGAGTTACGTAAACAGTTGGAAACTATAGACATGGAAGCTAAACAGCGCGAGTGTGAATTGCGTCAGCAATTGGAACGTAACAAGGCACAAGCGAGTAAATTGCGAACACAACTTGCACGAAAAGAAGCCGAAATTGAAAAGAATAATCGTGAAAATGAACAACGATTGGAACAGATGCGTTCGCGTCAGGAACGTGAAGTCGAGCGAAAGCGACGAGAAGACGCGGAATTGATCAGTAGGCTAAAATCAGCAGAGCGTGAAAAGCACAATTATTTCCTACGCAGCGCCGAGCAAAAGCGTCAAGTCGAAGAACTCACACGACAGCTGGAACAAATGCGCTTGTGCAATGAACGACTGCGCATCACCACATTGAAACGTAACCCGGTAGACGAGAAGCAAAATTGTACACGGGAAGTGTACCAGTCGAAATTCGTCATTGATCGTTTGGAAATGCTGGTAATTACAAGTATCGCTGGTCCGGGACAACAGTTTTACGGGTATCGACGCAAGTTGAATGGTTTATTTTATGCAATTAACAAACGAATGCAAGTAGCAAAGGGAGAACGTGTGATGTTGTGGTTCGTGTCCAAAAATGCCAAACAGGACTTTATTGATTGCAAATCATATTTGTATAATAAAGCTTACAAGACGGGTGTGAAATTACAAACGCACAGCAACATTATTGGTTTTGGAGAAAACCCCAACACCGAAGAATTCGATACCGTATGCTTGTTACGTGATTTTGGTAGACTCGCAGGTATGAAGGAACTCGACGCTGGATATATGCAGACTCTTCTGGAACTGGCACAAAATCAGTATACTCCGACAAATCGACTCAACGGTAAAGATATCACCGAAGTACTTTTGGGCCAAGCCGAAAAACAATCCGATAAAATGTTCAGCGATATATATAAATATGTACTAAACGATTGTAAAAAATCGTTTACATAAATTGATTTTTTGTCTATAAAAATTATTGTTTATTCTTTTTATTCCAATCATTTTTGTTCATATAATTCAATATATAGATACAATGGTACGTTATTCAATAAGTTACATGTACTTATCATTTATTATTATTTTTATTTAATTTTAAATAATTGTTCCTCTTTACATTCACGTGTATTTATTTATTCACTGGTATACCTATAACCCATACCTATCTCTACTAATTCCAAGTCAAATTAAGAATTTTATTCTGTATTTAATACTTTGGTCATTACGATGTGTTATATTTAATATAGCTTTAGGGTTATAATTGTCGAACTGTAATAACTTATTATTGAAAGGTAAATAAAAAAATGCTAAAATGCAACAAAAAAAATTAGGGGTTCCACGATAGAAGTGGATACAAAAAAGTGGTCCACAGATAAAAGTTTGCAAAGAAATGCTGCTTTAGCTACTAGCGAATCTCACAGACAACGCCGGTCGAGAGAGCTATAAATTAAAATAATATAATGTTTTTTACACTTAAAAAGACATTGCTTGCACAGCGTGTTACACCAAAAGAAGTTGAACAATCACAAAAACCTAGCAATAGTAAAGCCTTACCGTATCAGCTAGAATAATATAATCTCGACCAAATTATACCCTCAGTTATTATCAGTCAGCCACCATAGTTCGTCTCTTTAGGTATCAATCTCAAACTACATCATCTCCCAAAAAAAGATACAAATCCTAAATTATATAAATACTATTTCAATGAAATCATAGCTCAAGCCCTACCACACACACAGAATTACACCGATGCCTCTATAATAGAACCAAAAGTAGGTGCAGCTATCATATGTTGTGACACCGAAATCCAACTTCAATTGTCCGATAAATGTTCAATCTATACAGCCGAAGCCTTAGCCATACTAGAAACGGTTAAATTTTTTACCGAATCCATTGACGACGAACGTTGCATTATACTAAGCGATTCACTAAGCGCAATAACAAGCTTTAAAAACTAAGTCAATCCTTCCGATATAGCAAAGATTATTCATATAACTCCTGTCACATTACACGATCCTCAGGAAAACACATATCCTTTATGTGGATTCCCGGCCACAGCAATATAGAAGGCAACTGAAAATCCGACTAGGCCTCAAAACTATCACACAACTCACCTAAAGCCATCACTATTCCAGGTTTCTCTTACACAATTCATAAAAAAGCACACTACCAAACTGTGGCAACAATATTGGTCTAAACAAAAGACTAAACTTAACGAAATCAAAATGTCAATACTCCCATGGCCCCCACCATCAGATTTCCCCAGAAGACAAGAAACAATTATAAATCGTCTCAGAATAGCCATCTAATGAGAAAAGACGACTCACCAAAATGTTCTACTTGTGGAGTCCAGCTAACTATCAAGCACATACTAACCGAATGCAGATATAACCAAAAAAATCAAGAAGAAACCCTCTGTTCCTCACATCTTTACGAAATTCTCAGTCCAGATCCTACTGCAATTGTCAATTATTATTTATGTTTTTAAAAAAATCTAATTTGTACAAAGAAATATAAAACCTTTTCTATAATTGTAAATTTCTGTCTATATACGCGTGTATCTAAAATATCTTAATATTATGACGTTATAATATGTCATTGTCAGACCAATGGCCAGAGTTGCCGCGGTCTTTGTTTTTTTCTTAAATTAAAAAAAAAAAATATAATAAAATCTGATATATATATATAATAATAATATACCTAGTAATAGTTGTACGTATACAAGGGTTTGGAGGCCGAGCCCCCATCCAACGAGATTTGGACAACCGAAGATTTACTTTAGAGCGTTAGTTTAACAGGCAAAATTTAAATATTAGGTAACTCATGCACAATTATGTATAAATGATTTACTGATATATACAAAATATTAAAATATAAGCTATATGTATGATACCTAAATATTTAAAATATTGTTTACGAAATTAAGCTCTAAGAAGGGAAAGGAGGGATATCAAAATAAAAACTTATTTTTAAATGGTATAGCTATCTATCGGTAAATAAATAATGATATTATTTTGATTAAACCAGAAATTTGTTTATCTTTTATTAATATAATAATTTAATGTGTTGAGGAAATAAGACGACTCGCTGATTCAATCATCATAGGCGGAGCTTGATAAATTTAGTTGGGGGGGCTCAAGCCCCGATTATTTTAATTATATATTTTAACCTATGTAGTTTGAAATAATTTTAATATATCTTAATACAAATATGAACAAATTTCAAATAGACTAAAATATATAAATGTATTGCATGCTATATTATACTAAGTCGATAGTTAATAAAATGTCATGAAATACAAACAAATTAAAAATAAATTGTGCTTTTTTAATTCCTTTTAAAAGACCAACAGCTTCAATAGCATATTTATTTTTGTTATTATTAATTTCTTCTTCTAATGTATTTATTATGGATTCGTAATTCATTTTAACATTATTGCAATTTTTGTACCTACATGCCCATCTAGTAGTACTTAGCTGTGTAAGTTCAAGTGGTTTTAACCCCAATTTTTTTTGCATCAAAATAAATGTGCTGTGGTTGAATGGTTGAGAAAAGTGAATATAAAGTGATTCTAATAAATTAAAAAAAGTTACTGAACTTCTTATATTTTTACATGTGTCAGTGACCACCAAGGCTAGCTTATGTGCTGCACAGTGAAAGTATACAGCAGTTGGATACTTTTCTCTAATCTTAGTCTGTAGTCCTCCAACTGCGCCTCACATCACACTAGCACCATCATATGTTTGTGCAACAATGGGTATGTCAGCTATTTCTAATTGTTTTAGTTCATTTATAATAATATTTTTAAACTTTCTGCATCCCTTGACTGAGAGCAATCAATAAATTTTATAAAACGTTCACATATTTCAAATCCATTACAATATTTAAACGTAAATATTATAAACTATAAATAGCCATGCAATATCACAGCCGCGCAGCACTTCCAACAACGAAAGCAGTGCGTGCGTGCGTGTATGATTGGCGCACACCACAGATATATAAAACAACTAGATAGCCGACTTTCTATACCGTGCTATACAAACCGGTGAAACTGGCCGCCATATGTTAACAGGGCAATGTTTACGTTTGAAATGTAATGATAATAATGATAACAAAATATGAAATATTCCCTCCATACTAGGAAACCGATGTCCTATTCCGTAAAACATTTTTCTAATTTCAATGGTAAAGCGAATTTCAATTGATATTTTTGAGTTTTTGATTTGTTGCTTGTTTCATTTGTTTGGTTTATATTTTATAATATATTAATATAGTAAAAAAGTCATGGTGGTGTCATGCTCTGCGCATGGATGTGTGAACAGAAGACAAAAAAATGGTAAAATTCATTTTTTTAGGTAAATATGTTTGCTGTGTAAAAAAAACATAACCCATGACAGTTGTATATTATAAAAATGGTTTTTATTTTTAGTTTTCCTTTGAAGGATAATATCAGAAGTTTTGAATGGACCAGAGTCTGCCAAAAAGGATTCATTCCTACAAAATTTAGTGTTCTCTGCAGTGAACATTTTTTACCATCAGACTTTAAAATTAACTCAGGGGGAAATTACCGGTTATATTTAAAAGATTCAGCAGTTCCATCTATTTCTCCTGGCCCAACATTTGAAGAAAAAAATCCAAAACGTAATAAATTTGAAATAGTTGAAACACATTTAGAATTAAATGAAGATCTACCCTTAGATTTATCAACTGTTACAAAAAATGATTTAACATCCCAAGTGAAAAATGATTCCCCAACAAATTTTAATACAATATCTGTATCGTCTACTCCATCTACAAAAACAATTATAAGGCCATTATTTTCTCCAATCACAAACCGTAAACGTACTGAACCAGATACACCAAGAAAAATACAGTTGAAAAAAAAAATTAAATTTTTAAAACAAAGTCTCGCACGTAAAAAAAAGAAAATAAAAAACCTTGAAGATATATTAAAAAATCTACGATCAAAGGGATTACTTGATGACCAATGTGGAAGTTTAATAAGTGATAAGTTTAATGGTATGTCAAAAGTTTTATTTCTTAATGAATTTAAAAATAAAGGTAGAAAATCAGTTGGCTGTCGCTTCAGTAATGAAATTAAAGAATTTGCTATAACGCTTAATTATTATTCGCCTAAAGCACTTAAGTATTGCAGGTAATATAGCTTTAATTGCTTTATAGTTTTTTATTTATATGGTTAGGTATATTAGTTATGATATTATAATTTATATATTATATTTTTTTAGGACTTTTATGAAACTACCTAGTTGCAAATCTATTCGTAATTGGACTTCAAGTGTAGATGGAGAACCAGGTTTTTTTAAAGAAGTATTTACTGCTCTTAAAAATTTAAATCCTGATGATAAACATTGTAGTCTTATGTTTGACGCTATGTCTATAAAAAAACAAATATTATGGGATGAAAAATTACAGAAATTTGTGGGAAACTGTGATTATGGAAA
Source organism: Nasonovia ribisnigri (assembly GCA_027563435.1). Lineage (NCBI taxonomy): Eukaryota > Metazoa > Arthropoda > Insecta > Hemiptera > Aphididae > Nasonovia > Nasonovia ribisnigri. The sequence continues at coordinate 39,540 of JANEHU010000960.1, read as the reverse complement.
CGAAATAGATATTGAAGGTATTGATACTCCAGCCTCTGAAGTGTTAGTTTTTATGCTGGTTAGTATTAACGGAAGGTGGAAACTGCCAATAGGTTATTTTCTACAAAATAAAATTACAGCAATTGCTCAAGCTGAACTTATAAAATCAGCATTAACCCATGCTTATGATTCTGGTTTAAATGTCTGCAGTGTTACATGTGATGGTGCATATACTAATTTTTCTTCCTTAAAGATACTTGGTTGTGAATTTGGCTCAAGTTATGATGACATAAAGTGTTGGTTTGAACACCCTATTAGTAAGACAAAAGTATTTTTTATCCCCGATGCCTGTCATATGTTAAAACTTGCTCGTAATACACTAGCAAATAACTTTGTGTTAGAATCTGAAAAAGGCTTCATTCGATGGGACCATATAAAACAATTATTTAATGTTCAAAAAGAAGTAGTTTTAAAACTTGGTAATAAATTAAGTATGGCCCATATTGCTTGGTTCAATAACAAGATGAAGGTAAAATATGCAGCACAAACCCTTAGTTCATCTACAGCTGATTCTTTGCAATACCTTCAAAGTACACATTTTCCTAATTTTGAAAATGTTGAAGCCACAATAGAATATTGCCGAACAATAGACCGAATTTTTGATTTTCTCAACTCCAAAAGTAAATTTTCAAAAGGATTTAAGTCCCCTATTTTCTCTAATAACATATTGAAACTTGAAGAAATGATAGTGCCATTAATTAAATATCTGTTCACTCTAAAGTTTAAAGATTCCCTATTGTATACTTCCAATAAAAAAACTTTTATCTTAGGGTTTGCTATTGCAGTTAAGTCAGTTTTATCCTTATCCAAACAATTATTTTCACAACACACAAATTTTAATTATATATTAACGTACAAATTTTCTCAGGACCACCTAGAGTTACTTTTTGGACGCATTCGACAACGTTTCGGCTCAAATAATAACCCTAATGTTTTTCAATTCAAAACAGCAATCAAACAAATTTTAATGAAAAATTCAATTAAATGTAGTGTTGCACTCATCCGTTTTAATGTAACCGCAAACTATTTGGATAGCTATAACTCCCAAAATAGAGGTGTGCACACATTTTTTTTGCACTATATCGTTCTCAATCGTAGAAATGCGTGTGTTTCATAAGAAAAATTGAAAAAATGTGCTGGGTAGCTAAAATGAATTTGTATTTCATATTTTTATCAAAAAACTGCAATAATCACTACGGTCATCGTCACCACGAACTATACCAATAGGCATAGGCGCACATAGGGGGGTGTTAGGGGGTACTTAGCTGACTTCAGATTAGCATTCCCAGTTCTCATGTGATAACATATTTTGATTCTGATGAATACTGAATAAATATTGCTTCCCCCCAAGATTTTTATCCAGTTACGCCTGCACTGGATTTAACCACTTAGTGTCGGTACTTGGTATTCATTCTGATTAGCTTGTATTAACCAGTTGACTTCACAGATGTATATATATACTATAATAATATTTTACATAAATCATATTGAATTTTTTATTTTATTTTAATATTAAAAACGATGGTATTCCTAATACATTTGTATACCTAATGAATGTAATGTTTTCCAACAGAAAACAGGGCGGTCGTTTAGCTGGCTTCATAGTTTGCAAATTTGCAATAATGGTTATAATATGGTACTGTAGTAGCCAGTAGGCAGTAGGTATCTTATCCAGTATTTTATAGAAATCTGTGAATGACCTCAAGCATAACATAAAACGTATATTAACGTAATATCTATCACTAAGGATGACATGAAAAGTAGAAAAAAGGCATTTCATGAGCCAAAAATAAAAATATATATATTCGAAATCGTTGAATAATGTATCAAATTCTAGCTTGGCTAGGATTGTGTAGCGCTTACAGAATAAAAATGCAAAAGACACCAAAATTCTATCTATAGAAATCGGTTTTTATATCAGCTACCATAAAGTTAACGTGTGATAAGTTTGGTGCCCAAGGCATGATTTAAAATATATTTTAAGAGGACGCTATACACAGATATTTCTTGACTCCGTCTTACATGCAACTATGCAAGTGTGTAACATAGCAAATTTATGCTCATCAGATCATGTTTAGCTCCGTTAGTTTAAAAATAAGAGTGAATCCGCGACCTATCACGAAAATTGTTGGAAAGAACACTGCAGTCTGTGTTTGTATGTAGGCCGTAGGATTTTACGATAATTCAGTTTTTAAGTGAGTTTTTAATTTAGGTACGCTATTTTATACACGAATAACTTGCTAAAAAATAGAAGTATCGTAAAAAACCCACTTACAAACACAGATAATATACTTACCATCAAGTTTCATAATAGTTCGATTCACTCTAATTTTGAAATAACAGAGCTGAACGTAATCTGCTGTGCGTAAATTTGTTATATGTATACCTATACACCTGAAAGAGGGAGACAAAAAATGGCCGCATGACGTCCTCGTAAATCATGGTGAAACGTCCATGGCTCTGGAGGCCAGTTATAAAATTTAAATTTTTTACTTACTATAGCGATCTATATCTTTATCCGTGGTTTCACCATTATAAGATAAGAGGCCAAGAACGTCGCTGGGGAGGACGGTGCCCACCCTGCCACCCCCGTAGACACGCCTATAGGAGATGGTGCCATACCGTCTACGAGCTTTCCACTATCCATACTGAACTTTGCGTGGTGCGTTATGGACATATATTATGTATACTAGGTTTATAATTTTTCAAAGACGTTCAGGACACGCAATTTTCAACTAGGTATGTAATTCGAAAATTCAGGGCAATGATTTAAACGATATAACTAAATAATTGCACAGTGCACACGGTCAGTGTTGAGACCAGATAAGTAAAAATTATCTAGATATAGATAAAAGATAATTGCTTTAATATTATCTAGATTAAGATAAGATAACATGTATTTTAATTATCTCAGATAAGATAAGATACAAATAAAATTTATCTAGATAAAAAAAAGATAAAAATTTAAATATTTAAAATAATTTAATTTAACCAACAATTAAATTTTTATTTTACTATTGGAAATTAATTTATCTAAAAATCCGTAGTCACAATTTTTTTTTATAGGTAATCAAAGTTCAAATTTTGACAAAATACGTAAAAATGACGAAAATGTGCAATTTATTTTGAGTTAGAAATTCATAAAAATTTTTCTTTTTATATCTAAGGTTTGAAAATGTGATACAAGAATCCTTATAAGTTTGCCTAATTTTATCAATAAAAAAAAGTTTATAAGCAAGTCATATGATTAGGAATACAGATTTTTTAACATAAATAATGACTATTCGACAATATTCTTTATAAATGTTTACCCATTGGCCATTTTTACTCACATAATTCAAAGATTAATGAAAGTATAATTATTACTTTGTATTTTAAAATTAATTATTAGTTGAACAATGAGACTTATTCAATTAATTACTATATCTCATAGTACTAGAAAAAATTAATCAATTTTGAAGTTTAAATTTCTAATAAAAAATTATTTTTAAATTTTTAAAACATTTATATTGTAAGCATAAGAAACATTTTAAATTTTAAGCATTATAAATTATAATAAAAACATAATTTTCCAAACAAAAATCTATTTTTATTAATAACTTAAGAATTCCAAATTAAAATTGTACATAATATATAATAATAATGAACATTATTTAAATAATTAATAAGTATAATATTATACTTTATACATAATCAGTAATAAATTTTCAACTTTAAAATAAGAACACAAAAAAAAAAGGGAGTCAAGTGGATGTCGCTCTGCTGTACAGTAGGTTACAAGTAGATCACTGTATAATGGATGGTATTAAATTTGAATTCAATGATATATCATTGTATACGAAAAACGATTCTGAGCGGGGACGGTATGTCAGTCTAGGATATTTGAAATTATATTGATATTGTTATTTTACGGTAGCTGCTAAGTTGAATTAATATTATTCATATTATTTAATTATTAACATAAAATTATCAGTGATGCTAGAAAAATATTATAATATATACTTGTACTCGTTAAAATTGATTTTAATATGTAATTTCGTCTAAATTGGAATTTAAAATGTCTATAAAAAATAACTGTGTTTATATATTTTTTAGATTTTTTGATTACAGTATGTACTATTTATTAGAATCTTTATTTTAAATTTTCAATCCTTAGTTATAAAAACTGACCATTTTATAATTGTTTAAATACAATAATTTATAATTTTTGAGATTTTGATGTATTTGGTCAAAATTCGAACTTAAAATGCTTTATAAAAAAAATTGTGCCTATGTATTTTTAATATTTTTCAACTGATATTGTATTAATATATCAGGAGCCTTGTATTAAATTTTTACACTTTTTGGCCCAACAGATAAAACTTTATTGATATTTATTGAAAAAAAAACTAAAAAAATTGAAAACTGAAAATGTCCGTAAACAGCTCAAAAAGATTCAAAATATATTCAAAATTAGACGGTGTATAGAAAATGCTTATATAAACATTCAGTGAAATTTTCATGCATCTACAGTTATTCGTTTTTGAATTGCAACAAAATAAGAAAATCGCTACATGAGAAATCGAGTGAATATCTAATCTTGTAAAAATTTAAACTTAAAATGCTCATAAAAATTTATTATGACTTGCTTATAAACTTTTTTTTATTGATAAAATTAGGCAAACTTATGAGGAATCTTGTATTACATTTTCAAACCTTAGATTTAAAAAGAAAAATTTTTATGAATTTCTAACTCAAAATAAATTGCACATTTTCGTCATTTTTACGTATTTTGTCAAAATTTGAACTTTGATTACCTATAAAAAAAAATTGTGACTACGGATTTTTAATATTTTTCATCTGCCTTTGAAACTATATATTAGAAGCCTACTATTAAATTTTCAAGATTTTTTACCCAACAAATAAAATTTTATTGACATTTATAGAAAAAAAAACTAAAAAAATTGGAAACTGAAAATGTCCGTTAACAGCTCAAAATAAGTCAGAATATTTTGAAAATGCTATGGTGTGTAGAAAATGCATATATAAACATTCGGTCAAAATTTCATGTCTCTACGGTCATTTCTTTTAGAGTTATACCAAAAACCAAAATCGATTTTGTCGAAAATTGGTTTTCCGTAAAAATTCCCGTTTTTCCCATAATTTTTCATTTGTTTTTCCAGGCGCTCATGAAAACTACTGGGAAATTTTAACTTTTGACCCCCCAAAGTACCAACTGGATTCACTTTCCTATCAGAAAAGGTACTATTAAAGAAAATCGAAGCATTTTTTACACAAAAATAAAAAAAAAAACACACATCATTGTAAAATCAATACATTCATCGCTCCGCTCAGAATCTAAAAATAAAAAATAATGTATACAAATTAAAACAATCTTTATGAGTTTAATTAGTTAAGTTGAAGACACCTACAACATAGCAGCATTTCAAAAGTCTTATCGCTTAGACGATTTCTTTTAGGTGTCATTATTTGAGACCCACTACTGAATAAGCTTTGACGGGTGCAGAAGATGGGAGAGTTGTGTTATATTTAAAAAAGACTTGTTTTATTATTGAATATGAATCGAGAATCGAGCAAAGCACAATCAATTATGATATTATTACTAATGTTCTTCCGCGCATAGTATTAATACTATTAAATACCCAGTGCCCGTACGGTTTATTATTATCATTGACATAATAATTTAATTTAATTTTGGTCTATTTATAGAGTGGGAACTCATTTTTCCTGTTATAGCTTAATAATTCTATATTATGATTTACGACGTTCATAGATTATTTTTGTTGATCCTGTTATTATATTTTACATTATGACTATTTGACATATTTTATAAAATGGACTCCATAGACCATAATATTAACTTACATGCATACAGGGTGCTCAAAAAAATTTTTTCCGGTTTATTTATATTATCTAGATAATTACTAAAAAGATAACGATTTTTTTATCTTAGATAACCCTTAGATACCTGTTCACATTTTCATCTAGATAAGATAAAAGATAAATAAATATTATCTAGATGAAATATCTAGATAAATTTATCTAGATAAGTCTCAACACTGCACACGGTATATCGATCACATAGTAATTACTTTTAAGCATCCGAGACATATTCAGATAACTGTTCTTCATGTGGCATGAACGCATGACGCTTGGTACGAATGTGTAATATTACCTATACCGGGCTACATGTATTTCAAAACATTGACAAATGTGAATTTTCCCAAAAAAACTAAATAGGGTGGTAGGTTAAGTAGAAAATATGAACCTATGGTTAAGGTTAATGTCATGTTTTTTCTTCTCTCGTATTAATTGTGAATCCATAAATAATATAACATGCATTCACTATACATTTTTATTTTTAAGTTTATTTTAATAGTCTATCGACTTAAGAATGATGGTGAAATCACTATTTGCACAATCAGCGAGTCGTCTTATTTCCTCAACACATTAAATTATTATATTAATAAAAGATAAACAAATTTCTGGTTTAATCAAAATAATATCATTATTTATTTACCGATAGATAGCTATACCATTTAAAAATAAGTTTTTATTTTGATATCCCTCCTTTCCCTTCTTAGAGCTTAATTTCGTAAACAATATTTTAAATATTTAGGTATCATACATATAGCTTATATTTTAATATTTTGTATATATCAGTAAATCATTTATACATAATTGTGCATGAGTTACCTAATATTTAAATTTTGCCTGTTAAACTAACGCTCTAAAGTAAATCTTCGGTTGGATGGGGGCTCGGCCTCCAAACCCTTGTATACGTACAACTATTACTAGGTATATTATTATTATATATATATCAGATTTTATTATATTTTTTTTTTTAATTTAAGAAAAAAACAAATACCGCGGCAACTCTGGCCATTGGTCTGACAATGACATATTATAACGTCATAATATTAAGATATTTTAGATACACGCGTATATAGACAGAAATTTACAATTATAGAAAAGGTTTTATATTTCTTTGTACAAATTAGATTTTTTTAAAAACATAAATAATAATTGACAATTGCAGTAGGATCTGGACTGAGAATTTCGTAAAGATGTGAGGAACAGAGGGTTTCTTCTTGATTTTTTTGGTTATATCTGCATTCGGTTAGTATGTGCTTGATAGTTAGCTGGACTCCACAAGTAGAACATTTTGGTGAGTCGTCTTTTCTCATTAGATGGCTATTCTGAGACGATTTATAATTGTTTCTTGTCTTCTGGGGAAATCTGATGGTGGGGGCCATGGGAGTATTGACATTTTGATTTCGTTAAGTTTAGTCTTTTGTTTAGACCAATATTGTTGCCACAGTTTGGTAGTGTGCTTTTTTATGAATTGTGTAAGAGAAACCTGGAATAGTGATGGCTTTAGGTGAGTTGTGTGATAGTTTTGAGGCCTAGTCGGATTTTCAGTTGCCTTCTATATTGCTGTGGCCGGGAATCCACATAAAGGATATGTGTTTTCCTGAGGATCGTGTAATGTGACAGGAGTTATATGAATAATCTTTGCTATATCGGAAGGATTGACTTAGTTTTTAAAGCTTGTTATTGCGCTTAGTGAATCGCTTAGTATAATGCAACGTTCGTCGTCAATGGATTCGGTAAAAAATTTAACCGCTTCTAGTATGGCTAAGGCTTCGGCTGTATAGATTGAACATTTATCGGACAATTGAAGTTGGATTTCGGTGTCACAACATATGATAGCTGCACCTACTTTTGGTTCTATTATAGAGGCATCGGTGTAATTCTGTGTGTGTGGTAGGGCTTGAGCTATGATTTCATTGAAATAGTATTTATATAATTTAGGATTTGTATCTTTTTTTGGGAGATGATGTAGTTTGAGATTGATACCTAAAGAGACGAACTATGGTGGCTGACTGATAATAACTGAGGGTATAATTTGGTCGAGATTATATTATTCTAGCTGATACGGTAAGGCTTTACTATTGCTAGGTTTTTGTGATTGTTCAACTTCTTTTGGTGTAACACGCTGTGCAAGCAATGTCTTTTTAAGTGTAAAAAACATTATATTATTTTAATTTATAGCTCTCTCGACCGGCGTTGTCTGTGAGATTCGCTAGTAGCTAAAGCAGCATTTCTTTGCAAACTTTTATCTGTGGACCACTTTTTTGTATCCACTTCTATCGTGGAACCCCTAATTTTTTTTGTTGCATTTTAGCATTTTTTTATTTACCTTTCAATAATAAGTTATTACAGTTCGACAATTATAACCCTAAAGCTATATTAAATATAACACATCGTAATGACCAAAGTATTAAATACAGAATAAAATTCTTAATTTGACTTGGAATTAGTAGAGATAGGTATGGGTTATAGGTATACCAGTGAATAAATAAATACACGTGAATGTAAAGAGGAACAATTATTTAAAATTAAATAAAAATAATAATAAATGATAAGTACATGTAACTTATTGAATAACGTACCATTGTATCTATATATTGAATTATATGAACAAAAATGATTAGAATAAAAAGAATAAACAATAATTTTTATAGACAAAAAATCAATTTATGTAAACGATTTTTTACAATCGTTTAGTACATATTTATATATATCGCTGAACATTTTATCGGATTGTTTTTCGGCTTGGCCCAAAAGTACTTCGGTGATATCTTTACCGTTGAGTCGATTTGTCGGAGTATACTGATTTTGTGCCAGTTCCAGAAGAGTCTGCATATATCCAGCGTCGAGTTCCTTCATACCTGCGAGTCTACCAAAATCACGTAACAAGCATACGGTATCGAATTCTTCGGTGTTGGGGTTTTCTCCAAAACCAATAATGTTGCTGTGCGTTTGTAATTTCACACCCGTCTTGTAAGCTTTATTATACAAATATGATTTGCAATCAATAAAGTCCTGTTTGGCATTTTTGGACACGAACCACAACATCACACGTTCTCCCTTTGCTACTTGCATTCGTTTGTTGATTGCATAAAATAAACCATTCAACTTGCGTCGATACCCGTAAAACTGTTGTCCCGGACCAGCGATACTTGTAATTACCAGCATTTCCAAACGATCAATGACGAATTTCGACTGGTACACTTCCCGTGTACAATTTTGCTTCTCGTCTACCGGGTTACGTTTCAATGTGGTGATGCGCAGTCGTTCATTGCACAAGCGCATTTGTTCCAGCTGTCGTGTGAGTTCTTCGACTTGACGCTTTTGCTCGGCGCTGCGTAGGAAATAATTGTGCTTTTCACGCTCTGCTGATTTTAGCCTACTGATCAATTCCGCGTCTTCTCGTCGCTTTCGCTCGACTTCACGTTCCTGACGCGAACGCATCTGTTCCAATCGTTGTTCATTTTCACGATTATTCTTTTCAATTTCGGCTTCTTTTCGTGCAAGTTGTGTTCGCAATTTACTCGCTTGTGCCTTGTTACGTTCCAATTGCTGACGCAATTCACACTCGCGCTGTTTAGCTTCCATGTCTATAGTTTCCAACTGTTTACGTAACTCACTTTCATCAATTTCCTTGTTTGTTAATTGCTCGCGTAGTGTTCGTTCTTCGTGTTCTTTTTGTGACAATTGTTGACTTAACTCGTATTGAGTCTCTTCGAGTTTCAACTGGTATTGTCGTTCCATTTGATCTAGACGCATTTGGCACTCTTTACGTTCCAATTCCATTTCGGCTTCGGTGTACTTGGTTTCCATAATCATTTCTTCATGTCTGTCGGCAATTGGCGATGCGAATGGTGATGATGATGATTCGTCGATCCACATGATTGAGAATGCTGTTTTTGACTCGGGCGTCATAGGTGTATTATTCGGTGCATGATTTGGTGTGTTTATCTTTGTAGTATCAGATTCATGGACCGTTTTTGATGTTGAGGCAAAGTGCACCGATTTTGTTGGTGTTGATTTAATTATGGTCTCAGGTTCACACATCTTCGAAGATTTGGCAACATATACAGATGTTATGGGTGCTAGTTCTACAACAGCATCTGTAGATAATATTTCTGTAGTTCCACCTGGCCGTTCGCTCGACGCCAACATATTCATAGACTCATCATAGACATATGACGAGAAATGAGCCAACACTAGATATTTGCGCAGTGTTTAGGTATAAATCCAAACTTATTCATGACGTGAGTGAAAGAAACAGTAATGGATGATAAAACGTACCGTATTCTATCGACGCTCGATCAACGGCTTCGTGACGGTCACTCACCCGATCCAGTTGCAGGTTTTAACGTATATATTCGACCAGTCCAGCAAAAAAATCTGTTTTGGAAAAAATTAGCAACCGTTTTTGTTGATCCGTATATTTATGACAGAAATTTCAAGCATTGAACCGTCAAGTCGAAAGTGTAACTATTGTCGTACGCGTGTGACTATAAACTGAATTAATTTTTTGATTTCGCTCACTATTTATATATAATTTTACTGTTTAAATTGGATATATATGATAAAAAATTACATTTAAATTACTATTACCAACAATTTTAATTATATGTGACGTTTTAGACATTATTATATATCATTATATTTTATTAGATTACATTTAGATTTAAGAAAATAAATTAGATAGTATTTTATAGGATATTCTCATCATAATCTCTATACCTATTATCAATATATTTAATACACCAATTATCATAGTAAATAATACATTATCATACAATAACTATGTCTCTCTCACACACACACGTGGATGAGTAATGGCGCAATCCTTCGTTTAATTACGATCAAAGGCGGCATCTGATGACTCATACTATATTATAAAAAATCCATATAACACACAAAACGGAGCTTATATAGTCGCTTGATAAATATCACTAAATATTTGTACATGTTTATATCATATTTGTGTTCTCTGAAAATCAAAAATTTACTAACTGTAAAATACGTTTTTTATTATTAAAATATTATTTTAATACATCTCCTGTTTGATAATTAAAATAAGTTAAGGCAAATCGTGCAAGATATTAAGTCATGAATCGATTGTTCTATGAAAAATTGTATTTATCACTCTCCGTGCATTCCTATTTACCTGAATTTAAACTAAAATAAAACTCTCATACTCATCCCCTTCCCACCATAAAATACCTCATTAAGTGATAATACTTAAATAATGAGTTAAAGATATGTATATGGCAATAAATATATTTAACTACATTTTTATGCAGACGAATTATTTAATTTAAAATATGACTTCATCATCTCATATTCTTTAATTAAGTCACTCTATTCATCTCACATCCTATTTAACTTTGTATTTTAAACAATGCTTATAGGTAACAACATTGTGTGCTTTTTCCGATGAAGTTTGTCAAATCTCTATACGATGTGTACCTAACCGTACATTGCCACACACACTGTAGTGGCACAGTATACATTGTATTTTAATACAGCACAAATTGGTAAATATATGGTATATTACGAATTTAAATAACCGATATCGTAATCGTGCGTGCGTGCATGATGTCTAATATGTTAGGTTACTAACCTAGGTTACCTAACCTAACCTACTGATGTGGACTTGAAGGATATACGTAAGACGAACATTCATATGTCATGAATGTGTCGTGTGCATAGGCGCAACTAGAGAGGTGCTTGGGGGTGCTTCAGCGCTCCCAGCCTTTAATTTAGCACCCCCAGATCAAAAACACCAAAAATGGAAAAATCATTTGAAAAAAGGTTAATTTTTTTTTTATTGGAAGAAATGTTGTTACTAAAATTACTTCTTCAGAAATATTGGAAAAGTATTCCACTAGTAATAGAAAAATAATATTATAAAGTAAAAAAAAAATGTAATAATATTATGTATTACGTAAACATATAATTATGTTGAATTATAGATAGATATAGTTATAAAATGTGCCTCATGCAAGTGACCGTGAAAAATGTAAATTGTATAATTATTTTGACATCAGTTACTAAAAAAAAATGTTTTTTTATCTGTTTATACTTGGTCATTATTTGAATCACCTAAATAATAATATGGATAATAGTATACCTTAATGTATTTATGATGTATATTACTGTTAAGATACTTAAATATTTATGTGTTTACAGTGCATTTAAGATTGGTTATAGTAATTTTATTATAAAATTTGTAACCCCCACGTATCTGTTTCATCTACATAATTTTAGCACCCCTAGTGTTTAGCCTCTAGTTGCACCACACAACTTGTGTGTATATTTGTACTAAAAACTGTGATATGGTACAAGGCCACCCCGCTCCCACCTTAAAGTGCGAGATATGTTAAGAGGACGCCGCACCCGCATGTGTTGTCTCCGTCTTACACACGTATGACAAACCAAATTTTCGTTCGCTAGTTTCAATTAGGTGCTGTCAGTTTTTATATTAGAGTGAATTGACCTATTATCAAACTTTTAGGTAACAACATTTTATGTGTTCTCTCGTTGGTTTTTTATGATTTTTCAATTTTTACGTGAGTTTTGAGCATTTTAAAATATTAATAATTTCCATACCCATATCTCACTTAAAAATTGAAATATCGTAAAAGACCAACGAGAGAACACAGATAATGTTAATACTTCAAAGTTTGATAATAGATCAGTTCACTCTAATATAAAAACTGACAGCACCTTATTGAAACTAGCGAACGGAAATTTGGTATGTCATACGTGTGTAAGACGGAGACAACACATGCTGGTGCGGCGTCCTCTTAAATATGTTCGAAACCCCAATATAATTATATTCAAACAGCAATAAGCAATTTAATATTAAAGAACTATACAATTAAAACATTATAAACAAACGATACCCAAATTAGCCGCAGTTCTAGATACATTTAATTGGTCTACCATTAAACAACTTTTATTTTCTACATTTTCAAATACCAATATCGAACTAATTATCTGTGAATACAATGGCCCTTAATTATCAAACAAATTATAATACACATCTAATATCAACAGTAATAAAAACGATAGCCAAATGGAAACTAAATCAAATACTGAACAATTAAAGAATAAATTCTACGATTATAAGTGTTCCAACTTCCAAGTGACGATAATTGAGGCTAATAATATGATATATGTAACGCATTAAATGATAATAAAACAAACAATATTACGACTTTAGCTGACTTATTAGATTTATTGAACTTATCTATACTTTGAACTTTGAAGTAATTTATGTTGACTTGCTTATAAACATTTTTTTATTGATAAAATTAGGCAAACTTATGAGGAATCTTGTATCACATTTTCAAACCTTACATATAAAAAGAAAATATTTTATGAATTTCTAACTCAAAATAAATTGCACATTTTCGTCATTTTTACGTATTTTGTCAAAATTTTAACTTTTATTACCTATAAAAAAAAATTGTAACTACGGATTTTCAATATTTTTCATCTGCCTTTGAAACTATAAATTAGAAGCATAATATTAAATTTTCAAGATTTTTTACCCAACAAATAAAATTTTATTGACATTTATATAAAAAAAAAAATAAAAAAACCCACATCATTATTAAATCAATACATTCATCTCTTATCTCAGAATCTAAAAATCTATTACAATGGTCAGTTATCCATATACATGAAGAGAGCAGAGCGATTTTGAACACAACAGCAGAGCATTACCCACTTGCCCAACTTTCTTTTATTTACACTGATAAGTGATAACCAATTAACAACTTACGAGAAACATTCATTGTATTAGATTTTCAAAATTTATAAGCAAACAATTAATTATTTTTAGAAAACTATTATGATAAATTTCACTTATGAGTCATGATCCACTATAGTTCCAACTAGATTAACTTTCCTACCAGAAAAGATGATGATATTGAAAATGTAATCATTGTAAAATCAAATAGGTGCCTACGTTCAAAATAATTTTAAAAAAATTTTAAACAAAACACATTTCAGGTGTATTTATGAACAGAGCCAACGCTGATTGTGTTATAATTTATGTTTATTGTAATGGCCGATGAACAATAATACCGAAATACAGTATACTGGTGGTCGGTGGATGGACGAAGTATATTATGTCGAACCGACAAAGGTTGCTATAGTTGTTAGAAAATATGCGATTGCTCGGATGTTTTTTAAGTCCCGAAAATGCTGTTGATTGAAGTATTCTAAGTTCAATTGTTAATTTTTAAGAATGATCTGGCGTGGAGGTGCTCGTGCTAGCTATGAGAAATCACATCCGAATAGTGGACCGTTTGGGCATCCTATCTACTTATCCCTTAAAGTTCAGTGTCATCGCTCCCACGGTCCATGTGGTCCTTACCCCAAATAGCCGTGTTTCTATCTATATCGTACTATGTACGCTGAGATCATCACGACTATAAACTATGTGTAATGGTATATTACAAAAATATATTATAATACATAATATATTATGTGTAAATGAGGAGACGTGGAGTAGGGTCTGTACGTAGCAAAATACACAACTTCTAATTTTTATTATTCGACTATCATCTTTAGTAAATAGATAAAATAAATTGCACAAGAAAACCTAATTCTATACAAACTGAATTTCATATTTATTTTATTTAGTATGTTAGAAATAAAATTACTAAATCGAAAACGACAGTCTACAGATATATTATAATTCATAAGTTATAACTAATATATAAATTATAATACATACATTATATTATTTTCTAATTCCAATCGAGTAGCTAATCCTCGTTATTTGCTATAAGAGCATATTATTTTCATTAATATTAAAAAGTGGTGAGAGAAGCAAGAAATCTATCAACAAAATTTGCACACAATAAGTTTTTGGTTGTTGATGGTTTTAATAACGTTTGTAACAAAATCAAAAGAGATCCACAGCTTTTTGAAATGTCGTTACAATATAAATTTTCCCGGTGTGCATTTCTACAGTGGTTTTGAACAGCAATTTCTACGAACAAGCAAATACCGCAAACGGAACACGAGTGATGTTTTTTCCTGACGTGCGACCTTCTTGGTGTTCAGGGAATTTACATTAACATGTACATCACATGTTGGTACAAGCATCGCACTCACGAGTAAGAAGATTACCCGGTGCGAGATACATATCGTGTACGATTGATAGAAGTTTGATGCCAGACGCCATTGGGCACCGCAGCTACTATTTTGTAGTACTATTACTGCATTCAAAGTTTTATTCACAGCTGACGATTGTCGTTGACGGTGAACTCTATAGGGTTTTTCTTCTACTTCGTGAACGCCCAACCAGAGGAATTCAAACGTTTATACGATATATTAACAGCATTTTCTTAGTTCTCGACCATTACCGTGATGACTGGAAGTTTTCGTTTATCAATTGGTGTTCATTGTTTATGACCCAAGGGTCATAAAGGCATTAATAGTAACGAATTTAAAAACATTTGGTATGAATTGTTCGTGTATGTCTTGTACAATTACTGTGTGATGAGAACTTTTGTTCACACTGGCCGCACTCGAATGGTCTTTCACCTGTATGTATTCTGTAATGTATAACCAAAGTTCCTTGCTGAGAAAACGATTGGCCACAATAATTGCACGCATATGGTTTCTCACCGGTGTGCGTTCTTTTATGCTTAATTAAAGTTCCTTTCTCAGAAAACGATCGTCCACAATAATTGCACGCATGTGGTTTCTCACCGGTGTGCGTTCTTTTATGCATAGTTAAAGTTCCATTCTCAGAAAACGATCGTCCACAATAATTGCACGCATATGGTTTCTCACCGGTGTGCGTTCTTTTATGCTTAATTAAAGTTCCTTTCTCAGAAAACGATCGTCCACAATAATTGCACGCATGTGGTTTCTCACCGGTGTGCGTTCTTTTATGCCTAATTAAAGTTCCTTGCTGAGAAAACGATTGTCACAATAATTGCACGCATATGGTTTCTCACCGGTGTGCGTTCTTTTATGCCTAATTAAAGTTCCTTGCTGAGAAAACGATTGTCCACAATAATTGCACGCATATGGTTTCTCACCGGTCTGTGTTCTTATATGTGTAACCAATGTTGACTTGACGTTGTTTAACGTTTGATTACAATATTCGTCAAAATACATACTTGTTTCGGCCATTGTGCGAACTGCTGATGTTTGACCGTCACCTGCAATATAATTATTACTATCATATGTCTCCATATCCAAGTCCATTGCAGACTGACGGGAATAGTTTTTAGAATATTCGTTATCAGTCGACTCTCGTTTACGTTTATTCGATTTTTCTAGTGAAATTACTTCTTTACTAGTCACGACCTATAAAATTTTAATTCAAAAAATGTTATTAGGTTTTCTCAAATTACATACATGGAATAGTACAATACAAGGTAAGGTTAGGAAAACTTCTTAAAACGCTGTGAATTCTTAACTACAAACTAATTAATATAAAAAATATCTTTTTGACGAATTTCTTAAAAGTTAACATCAAAGGCAATTAGTGCCCCAGGTGGGGGGGGGGCTTTGCAATTATTGCATAATTATTACATATAATAACATCAACGTGAATCGTGAGTAATAATAGAACAACAAAGTTCGCATAAAAAATTATCGCATAGTTCCCCACCATAGTAAATTGCCGTGACAAAATAGGATCAGACATCATCCACTCGCCTGCCATGTCGTGTCCAGTTCATACCATCTTAGTTCATGGTTTTATTTATTTTGAGCCTCACGCATGGACTTTATAATATGAATATATAAGATGTTACAAAAAGTTTATTTTATAAAGACTGGGGGGAGGGGGGTTTAGTATAAATAATAATTATTATATTAAAAAAATGTAATTTCATCAAAGGTAATGCAGGGTTCTATACAACAATCAGATTATTCTACGAAAACAATTTCATGAAATAAAAAAGTTCAAGGGTCATGCAATGAGGTAATAATATGAATATAAGATGTAACCAAAAGTGTCTCGTAAGGACCGCGAAACAGATTCCTTTGTCTGGTTGTGCAGGGGACACGCGTGATATGCACGCTCAGCATAAAGGATTTCCACTTTACCGCCCGGCACTATGGGGATTCCCACTTTACGGCCTGTCATCAAAACAAAACTTTCAAAAAAAAATTGGAATTTTTTTGTCACAACTACAGTATAGTTAGGTAACTCACTATAACTATACTACACGTATAACTCACTTTCCACCATTGCCACACAGTATACTATTTAAAATTTATCACGTCTAGAAAGTGCTAACATAAATATTAAGAGAAAAATTCTAGGATTTACAGTTATTCTACACTAGACGTATTCCAACGACACCCAATTGTGCTCCCGTCAAAATGCAACTTTACCAGGCTAATATTTTTACACAAACACGAGATATTATTACACGGCGGCCCACAAGTTGGCGTCGGTTCGTCTAAAATACTGGTCTTTGAACGGGCGAAATGTCGCACGCATGATCGCTCATCAATGCGTGAAATGTTTTAAATATCGTCCTATAGTTGTGTCTATAAAATGTCCGTTACCTTTTGATGGTAACATGTTGTAATCTATTACATGTATGTGTATTTAATGTCATTTCCATTATATTGTGCACGATTATTATTTATTATTGTTTATATATATTATAATAATTAATATTTATTATTATCATATATTTATATTTGGTTTAGCTCGAATTTTTATTAATTATTGTAAATCATTATTATTACTACAGTTATTATCATTACTTATATGTATTATATTGAAATTTAGTATTTCAAGGTGGCCGGTATGTTCGGTATGCTCAGCGACCATATTGGGTGCCTACGATAATGTAGATGAGCATACTGATTAGCAGTAATACGGACGGCGAAGCGAAAGTATCGAGCTCCCTGAGCAACGACAATTTTGTATGCAATGTACTTCATAATTAAGTATTTAAAATGAACCAGTAAAATTAAAATAAAGTTAAAGTCGTTCATTGATTCAAAGCATTTGTTTTCATTGTACGTAACAACAGGTATAAAAAATACACCGTTACAAAACTATATAAAATTTGCTCAGAATCTATGAAAATTTATAGTTGTATGTAGCAGTTTTATAATAAAGTCATCTTAAATTGAATACTTATATATTTATACTTTTAATTAAAATCTTAAAGGTATGGGTTCTAGGTACTAAATATTAATGACAGGTACATTTATAAAATATTTATGGGTATAATGTAAGAACCTACTATAGTTAATCTTAACAACATTTAGAATATGGGAGATAAATAATGAACTATTCAATAGATTTCTAGAGACGATAGAGTGTTATAGAATTCTATTAAAATTTGTTGTAAAATAATAATTTAAAAAATGTTCACTTTCCACAGTGTCACTCTTTAATACGCATTTCACTTATTCTATAGACTATAATGATTAATAAATATAAAATGTAATTATTTAACCTAACCTAAGCTAATACAAACCTTAGTAGATTTATTTTTTTCTCTCTTTTTTTCTTTTAATAATTTTTGAAATCTACAATAGAATAGAATAATTATATTCAAATAATAGAATTAGAAGTACATCATACACAAAATGAGAACTTTTGTATATATTTACATAAATTACTACAGACAACAAAAATTATGATCTCATTTACATGATCTTATACTTACAATTCAGGTAACTGTTCTTGGACTTTTGAAATTTTTGAATTATCAAGATTGTTACTCATAGCAGAATCTATTTAATTAAAATAATGTTATAATATTATAAAATATTTTAGAATATACGAGTATATTATTACATTATTGTTAAAAATTAGTCTTTCTATATTGCTCATACCATTGTGAAATTCATATGACTGTTCTTCAGATATATTTATGTTCAGGTCTTTCATATGTTTAACATTTTTTTGGATAGATTCATATTTTGACTCAGTTTCGTCTTTTAAAGCATTCTAAAATTAAATATTTAAGAAAATTAAATTAAATCTTAACATGTTTTTTACTTATAAAAAAATAACCAATAGCTTTCAAAATCTGAATATAATAGCATTAAAAAAATATTTCTTATAACTCAAATAAATAACAAAAGAGTATAAGTAGATAAAACAACAAATACCTTAGATTTTTTCTTCTTTTTTTTTAATGGACTTTTTAGCCTAAGACAAAAAGACAGTGATTCACTAAGCAATGAAGTAAAATAATAAACATTTAATTTAACATTCAATGTGTATAAGGAATGGAAACAAACAAAAGTACAAATTATAAATTAAATTATCTAGGAGAAAAATAAATATGTCAATAAATTAGTTATGCACAAAACAATGTTCTAAAATATATATTTAAAATAAATTAAACATAGATTCTTTCTCTCCTCAAAATCTAAAAAGTTCACGAGGTTCTATCTCCCATTTTCCCCTTGGGTAGGATAATTATTTTTCATACTTTTGAGCACAGTGTTTAAATATGGCACTGAAAATTATATACTATACAATTTATTGTTTATGGTAAAGATTAGATCAACAAGAGCCAAATGTATAATTTGAACAAAAAAATGTTTAATGTAAACAATAAAAAAAAATTAAATAACTCATTTATCAATACTATTGTATAGTTTATATATTGTATAAATCATACGCTGAATAATAATTATACTAAATACTAATGAGTAATTAACTTTTTTAGATACTCACAATGTCAATTCGTTGTCACCTGAAGCATTTGCAATTTGTATCCCTGTTATTAAATTATCTAAATATATTAATAAACACATTAAATATTAGTTTAAAAATATCATTCTGGTTGCAGAAAAACGCACTTTTATTTAAATTGGAAGTAGCACTTATATTGATTTCATTCAAATACTTGGAATTGTCATTACGAGTTTCATTATAAAATTGTTCAACTTTCAATGTAGCTTTATTGTTTTTCAAATGTTCATCAATTAGTACCTAAAATCAACAAAAAAGTTATAAATCTAATTTTTTTTTATTTCTCATGTCAAAACCAACCATTTTTTTATCTCCATTCTTTTTCTTCTTTTTTTTTTAATCTATAGTTAACATAACAATACAACACAATATTATAAATAAAAAAGGGCTGACAAGTGAATAATGCTCTGCTCAACAGTATAGTTGTTAAGTGTGGCATTATAATGAATGTGTTAAATTTGAATTCAATAATAAACTGTTGAATACAAAAAATGTAACTATGCAGACTGTGTAGGATACTAAGGTAAAAAAACAAATTTAGAAATGAAAAAAATTAAGAAAAATCAAAAATTTCTCATGGCTTAAGATAAGGTTTCTTTCTGGTAAATTGACAACTTAAGTTTTTTAAAAAAAAACAAAAATATATTTCGCAACAAGCATTGAAAAAAAGTAGAATAAAATAGAAAATTTTTCATAGCTATAATAGTCAAAATATTATATCAAAAATGTATTTATGTATGGCTGGTAATCATACTAAAATGTCGTGAACATTGTATAACCGTATCTACGGTTATAATTTTGGTAAGTACACCAAAGACATTAAATCAATATTGTCATTGAAATTGGTATTGCATCAAAATCCCCATTTTTGCTTTATAAGTTTAATAAATTTATATTAATTTAACCATAAACAAGAGAGGCCACAAGATTATAATCAGAAAAGACACACAAGTATATTAAAAAAATGATTTTTTAAATTATTTATTCATTTAGAACAAAATGAGTCTTAAAAACAAGTAAAATAAAATATTTTTAATGTAAATAATGAATAAAATTAATTAAGTAATTTATCATTAAATGTACAATAAATAAAACTATGAATGTATGGAGCAGTTTAAACATTCATTGATAGTTACTTACGAGTCACCATCTGAAGCAATAGCAAAAGAGATCCTTCTTGTGAATTCATCTAAAAATATAAAAACACATATTAAATAATAGTATAGATAATAAAAATCATTGCAACAAAAAAACAAACCATGGATTAAATTAGAATCCATTGTTTTGTCTTTATACAAATGCTTGTCATTGCCATCACAGGTCTCATTATAAAACTTTTCTGCTTTCAATGTAACCATATCATTATTCAAATTTTCATAATTTTGTACCTAAAAAAACAAAACAGAGTTTTATAAGTGTCTAATACTTATTTATTTTTATGTCAAAACAAACCATTTTTGTATCTCCCTTCTTTTTCTTCTTCTTTTTTTTAAATCTACATTTGGAAGAATAGGATTAAAATCAGAGAAAACACACCAACAACAGTTTTAAATATTAATTATGCATAAAATGAATAAAGTTACTAATTATTAAATGTTCATAAATAACAATATGATTTTATAAATCAATTTAAACTTTCATTGATTGGTACTTACGACGAGTCACCTTCTGAAACATTAGCATAAGGAATACTTTTTGTGAATGCATCTAAAAATATAAACCAACAGATTAAATAATAATAATCAAATAATTACATCATAGCTACAAGAAACGGTACACGTGTCGTAAGCTATCTACCAACATATTATAGATGTTGTATGCTATCTACCTTAATCTGTACTGACGGTATCAATATTATATTAAGTTTTGTATTTTAGTATTTTAGAATTTAGTATGTGTTTGTTGATCGCCGAGATAAAATGTTGTAGTTGTGTGTTTTTTATTAATTGTAAATTTATGGTTGTATAAAATGAGTACTTTGGGTGAATACTGAATTATATGGAAAAATTATTTTTAACGACAAAACTTGTATACAATTTTATTGGAGAACAATGTAATGGTGATTTGAAAAAAAAACCAAAAACGTGATGTAAACAGAGATATATTAATAACAAAATATTTATGATTTTAAAGGTTGTCAAACATGGCGATCCATTCGAAAAGAAAAATCTATTTTTTACTTACACCGACAACAATGGAAAAATTATAAGTAGATTAAGTTTGTGCGAATTATTGGAACTTGTTTGGTGCTGGGCTTTTATTTTTAAAAAATAAAAATAATATGAACAACTGTTAACAAACAGGCTATTTAAAATAGGACAACTCTGATCCAACAGGCATTGAGCAGGTTAGTAACTTGAGTTTGTAGATTCTGAGCCGATGAATGTATTGATTTTAAAATTATGTGTTTATTTTTTATTTTTGTGTCTGTTATCACCATTTAGGACGGTAAAAATGCTTTTCTTCAACAATACCTTTTCTGATAGGAAAATGAATCTAGTTGATACTTTGGGGGGTCAAAAGTTAAAATTTGCCAGTAGTTTTCATGAGCGCCGTTAAAAACAAATGAAAAATTAAGGAAAAAACGGGAATTTTTACGCAAATCCGATTATGGTTTATGAAGTAAATACAAAAGAAATGACAGTATATACATGAAATTTTAACTGAATGTTTATACAAGCATTTTCTACAAACCAAATATTCTGACTTATGTCTGTTAACGGACTATTTCAGTTTCCAATTTTTTTAGTTTTTTTTTCTATATGTCTCAAGAAAATTTTATTTTATTTTTGGCACGTATTGTGCCCAAGAAACATACCTTTATTTAAATTAGAACACCCAATCAATAATTTTGTCTTTATTTATATTGTCATCATAGGTCTCATTATAAAACTTCTCTTCTTTCAATGTAAATATCTCATTTTTCATATTTTCATCTTTTTTTACCTACAAACGACATTACAGTATTAAAAGTGTCCAATATTAATTTAGTTTTATGTAAATACAAACCATATTTTTGTCTCCTTTATTTTTCTTCTTCTTTTTTTTAAATCTACAATTGCCATAACAAAAAAAACAATAGATATATGATTATTATTATGAATGTACATTGTACATAAATTATTATAAAAATCTAAAACATAATAAATATTTATAAAAGTATTTTAATGATAATACTACAATAAATAAATATATGTTTTTTGTTCATTGATAGGTACTTACAACAGGTCACCTTCTGAAGCATTAGCAATAGAAATCCTTTTTGTGAACTCATCTAAAAATATTAAAAAACATATTAAATAACAATATATAATTAACATCATTGCAAAAAAAAACAGACCTTGGCTTAAATTAGAATCTGTTGTTTTGTCTTTGTACAAACGCGTGTCATTGTCATCACAGGTCTCATTATAAGACTTCTCTTCTTTCGATGTAAATTTATTTTCGTTATTTTGTTCCTAAAGACAACATAACAGTATTATAGGTGTCTAGTATTACTTTTGTTTTATGTAAATACAAACCATATTTTTGTCCCCCTTCTTTTTCTTCTTCTTTTTTTTAAATCTACAATTGCAAGGATTAATCCAGGATTAAAATCAGAGAAAACACACCAACAACAGTTGTCAATGTCAATTATGCACAAAATGAATTAAGTAACTTATTATTAAATGTATATAAATAACAGTATGATTTTATAAAGCAATTTAAACTTTCATTGACTGGTACTTACGACAAGTCACCTTCTGAAGCATTAGCATTATGAATTTTTTTTGTGAATTCATCTAAAAATATAAACCAACATATTAAATAATAATAATCAAATAATTACATCATAGCCACAAAAAAAAGTACCTTTATTTAAAATAGAGCCTTCAAATTTGTCTTTATTCATATGCTTTTCATTGCCATCACAGGTCTGAGTATAATGCTTTCGGATCTTCAATATAGTTTTATCATTTTTTAAATTTGTACAATTGTGTACCTAATGAAAATAGCATGTTTATGAATAATATTTATTTGTTTTTTGAAGATTACAAACCTTTTTTTTG
The DNA here is from genome assembly GCA_027563435.1 of Nasonovia ribisnigri. Lineage (NCBI taxonomy): Eukaryota > Metazoa > Arthropoda > Insecta > Hemiptera > Aphididae > Nasonovia > Nasonovia ribisnigri. Next base: position 15,876 of record JANEHU010000960.1, on the reverse strand, counting down.
GCTTCTTTCTTTTTTTTCTTTTTTTTTTTTAATCTATAATGAACATTACAATGAAATATGGTTGCATTCTCATTAACTCCTTAAGTGAATAAGGTCAATAATTATACAATTTGCCTCGAGTATATATTACAAAAGTTGACTCTCAATATACCATTTCTGAGGCAATATGTAGATTTTAGTAGGCACCGTAAAAATAATATTGTGAACTATTTTAAAGGTGCACAAGGCATTATTTATTTGAAAATCTTTATACTGTTTAATTATTTATTTATCTTCAAGAATATGAGCCCAAATTACAAGAAGTAAAAAAAAATCATATTTTCAGTATTTTTGACAAGTTTAATGATTATAAAGAATATATTTTAAGGTTTTTTTAATTATTAGAAAAGTATTTCAAACTAAAAAGAACTTAAAAATCTACTCACAAGTTATGATTTTAATAATAAAACAAGTTTTAATGTTACCTAGAGTTTAATGATGAGCTAAAGCCCTTCATATAATTTTATTTTCTTATTTATAAAAAGGTGTACTAATTATAACAGGAACTCAAAGTAAAAGACATACTTAACTAAATCTCTACACAATAACTAATTGTGTATAACAGGGGTGGTTTTTTTATACATAATTATTTATTTTTAAAAAACTTAAATTTAAAGAAATTAGTTAATTTTTCATACATTGGTCTATAATTATATAATAATAAAAAATACTTAAGTTTATTACATTATGTCATTACTGTGTTTAATATTAAATTGAATGTACTCATGGAAGTGTGGACATAAGAATCAATTTTATACTTACAATGACATATTACCCTCTTCAATATTTTTTGAATTTTCTGAAATAGTGGTAGAATCATTAGCATCATCATATAAATTAATTTGAGTAAAAATAAAAAACTAATAACGTAGGTTATGCGATTCTTCTAAACAAAAATGGTAAATTGTATAACTTCAAGGATAATTGTATTGTGTCTTCTATTGCTCAAGTAACAACACTGAATATTTTATAGCCACATACCTACGTAACGAACACAATTTTTTTTATTGTGAAACAACAAACTAATGTAACGGAATCTGCTGATTCAAGTTTGCCTGATTGTGGATCTGATTCACAATCATTATCTATTAATATCTAAGAATAAACATTATTGTGAAAAAGAAAATATATAGAAGAAATTCAAATAATATTCATCATAACATTGGACACCTACAATTACAACTGTCCATAGAAACATCAATCGTTTAAAAAAATTAAAATCTACCTTTGGATTTTCTTTGTTTCTTTGCGATTCTGGATTTCATGTCTTATAATATTTGATATTGTAACAAAATCATTTGTTATTGTAGCCATTCTTCCTCAATCTATAAATTATTATCATAAATCAAATTACATATATGTAGATGTTAGATATTTACTGTTTAAACTAAATAATTAAGAACCTTGTGAATGATGACTTATGAAATAGGTACCTTCATAAACAAAATATATACAATTATAGAATATATTTTTGTTTACCCAGGTCGTAATAACTCGTTATCATCCATGCGTTGATTTTATTTTTTCTCATTAAATAACAAATATAACAAAGACTATGATATACAAAAATTAACAATTTTAACAATTTGATATTTCTACACGATATAATTATATATTAGTTAAATTAGTTTTGTAAAAGTACACGGCATTATATAAGCTAATATCACAGTCGATCAGAACATTAGAATCGTCACTAAATATTTTTTTGTTTGTTCATTTAGTTTATTCAGTCATGATTAGAATTAAATGATGGTCATTGGCAAACATTTGGAGCCAAATTTAAAACGTACCATATTATCACAGCTTTCTGATGACCCCCATGTAATCACTTCGAAGTACCCAGAATGTACCTAGGTATAATTCGATACCATAGTATACCTTATCATTTTCGGAGACGAAACAATATTCAAAATTCTTACGTCCTCGCAAAACACAGAGTCGTAAATAGGCTCTTTAAAATGTATACTATTATAATGAATAATTCACTTATTCACTAGGCCCGACTGCCTGAGTGGTAAACTTTGCATAGTTTAATAATTTGTAAAAATTAGTTTATTCTACTTTATATTATTGTAAAAATTATTATGAAATAAAAATAAAAATGTATAGTGAATGCATGTTATATTATTTATGGATTCACAATTAATACGAGAGAAGAAAAAACATGACATTAACCTTAACCATAGGTTCATATTTTCTACTTAACCTACCACCCTATTTAGTTTTTTTGGGAAAATTCACATTTGTCAATGATGTTTTGAAATACATGTAGCCCGGTATAGGTAATATTACACATTCGTACCAAGCGTCATGCGTTCATGGCACACGAAGAACAGTTATCTGAATATGTCTCGGATGCTTAAAAGTAATTACTATGTGATCGATATACCGTGTGCACTGTGCAATTATTTAGTTATATCGTTTAAATCATTGCCCTGAATTTTCGAATTACATACCTAGTTGAAAATTGCGTGTCCTGAACGTCTTTGAAAAATTATAAACCTAGTATACATATTATATGTCCATAACGCACCACGCAAAGTTCAGTATGGATAGTGGAAAGCTCGTAGACGGTATGGCACCATCTCCTATAGGCGTGTCTACGGGGGTGGCAGGGTGGGCACCGTCCTCCCCAGCGACGTTCTTGGCCTCTTATCTTATAATGGTGAAACCACGGATAAAGATATAGATCGCTATAGTAAGTAAAAAATTTAAATTTTATAACTGGCCTCCAGAGCCATGGACGTTTCACCATGATTTACGAGGACGTCATGCGGCCATTTTTTGTCTCCCTCTTTCAGGTGTATAGGTATACATATAACAAATTTACGCACAGCAGATTACGTTCAGCTCTGTTATTTCAAAATTAGAGTGAATCGAACTATTATGAAACTTGATGGTAAGTATATTATCTGTGTTTGTAAGTGGGTTTTTTACGATACTTCTATTTTTTAGCAAGTTATTCGTGTATAAAATAGCGTACCTAAATTAAAAACTCACTTAAAAACTGAATTATCGTAAAATCCTACGGCCTACATACAAACACAGACTGCAGTGTTCTTTCCAACAATTTTCGTGATAGGTCGCGGATTCACTCTTATTTTTAAACTAACGGAGCTAAACATGATCTGATGAGCATAAATTTGCTATGTTACACACTTGCATAGTTGCATGTAAGACGGAGTCAAGAAATATCTGTGTATAGCGTCCTCTTAAAATATATTTTAAATCATGCCTTGGGCACCAAACTTATCACACGTTAACTTTATGGTAGCTGATATAAAAACCGATTTCTATAGATAGAATTTTGGTGTCTTTTGCATTTTTATTCTGTAAGCGCTACACAATCCTAGCCAAGCTAGAATTTGATACATTATTCAACGATTTCGAATATATATATTTTTATTTTTGGCTCATGAAATGCCTTTTTTCTACTTTTCATGTCATCCTTAGTGATAGATATTACGTTAATATACGTTTTATGTTATGCTTGAGGTCATTCACAGATTTCTATAAAATACTGGATAAGATACCTACTGCCTACTGGCTATACTACAGTACCATATTATAACCATTATTGCAAATTTGCAAACTATGAAGCCAGCTAAACGACCGCCCTGTTTTCTGTTGGAAAACATTACATTCATTAGGTATACAAATGTATTAGGAATACCATCGTTTTTAATATTAAAATAAAATAAAAAATTCAATATGATTTATGTAAAATATTATTATAGTATATATATACATCTGTGAAGTCAACTGGTTAATACAAGCTAATCAGAATGAATACCAAGTACCGACACTAAGTGGTTAAATCCAGTGCAGGCGTAACTGGATAAAAATCTTGGGGGGAAGCAATATTTATTCAGTATTCATCAGAATCAAAATATGTTATCACATGAGAACTGGGAATGCTAATCTGAAGTCAGCTAAGTACCCCCTAACACCCCCCTATGTGCGCCTATGCCTATTGGTATATGACGATCCGTAGTGATTATTGCAGTTTTTTGATAAAAATATGAAATACAAATTCATTTTAGCTACCCAGCACATTTTTTCAATTTTTCTTATGAAACACACGCATTTCTACGATTGAGAACGATATAGTGCAAAAAAAATGTGTGCACACCTCTATTTTGGGAGTTATAGCTATCCAAATAGTTTGCGGTTACATTAAAACGGATGAGTGCAGCACTACTTTAATACCGCCTATAATTAATTTTGAATTTTTTTTTTTAAAGTTTTTTATCGACTTAAGAATGATGGTGAAATCACTATTTGCACAATCAGCGAGTCGTCTTATTTCCTCAACACATTAAATTATTATATTAATAAAAGATAAACAAATTTCTGGTTTAATCAAAATAATATCATTATTTATTTACGATAGATAGCTATACCATTTAAAAATAAGTTTTTATTTTGATATCCCTCCTTTCCCTTCTTAGAGCTTAATTTCGTAAACAATATTTTAAATATTTAGGTATCATACATATAGCTTATATTTTAATATTTTGTATATATCAGTAAATCATTTATACATAATTGTGCATGAGTTACCTAATATTTAAATTTTGCCTGTTAAACTAACGCTCTAAAGTAAATCTTCGGTTGTCCAAATCTCGTTGGATGGGGGCTCGGCCTCCAAACCCTTGTATACGTACAACTATTACTAGGTATATTATTATTATATATATATATCAGATTTTATTATATTTTTTTTTTTTAATTTAAGAAAAAAACAAATACCGCGGCAACTCTGGCCATTGGTCTGACAATGACATATTATAACGTCATAATATTAAGATATTTTAGATACACGCGTATATAGACAGAAATTTACAATTATAGAAAAGGTTTTATATTTCTTTGTACAAATTAGATTTTTTTAAAAACATAAATAATAATTGACAATTGCAGTAGGATCTGGACTGAGAATTTCGTAAAGATGTGAGGAACAGAGGGTTTCTTCTTGATTTTTTTGGTTATATCTGCATTCGGTTAGTATGTGCTTGATAGTTAGCTGGACTCCACAAGTAGAACATTTTGGTGAGTCGTCTTTTCTCATTAGATGGCTATTCTGAGACGATTTATAATTGTTTCTTGTCTTCTGGGGAAATCTGATGGTGGGGGCCATGGGAGTATTGACATTTTGATTTCGTTAAGTTTAGACCAATATTGTTGCCACAGTTTGGTAGTGTGCTTTTTTATGAATTGTGTAAGAGAAACCTGGAATAGTGATGGCTTTAGGTGAGTTGTGTGATAGTTTTGAGGCCTAGTCGGATTTTCAGTTGCCTTCTATATTGCTGTGGCCGGGAATCCACATAAAGGATATGTGTTTTCCTGAGGATCGTGTAATGTGACAGGAGTTATATGAATAATCTTTGCTATATCGGAAGGATTGACTTTGTTTTTAAAGCTTATTATTGCGCTTAGTGAATCGCTTAGTATAATGCAACGTTTGTCGTCAATGGATTCGGTAAAAAATTTAACCGTTTCTAGTATGGCTAAGGCTTCGGCTGTATAGATTGAACATTTATCGGACAATTGAAGTTGGATTTCGGTGTCACAACATATGATAGCTGCACCTACTTTTGGTTCTATTATAGAGGCATCGGTGTAATTCTGTGTGTGTGGTAGGGCTTGAGCTATGATTTCATTGAAATAGTATTTATATAATTTAGGATTTGTATCTTTTTTTGGGAGATGATGTAGTTTGAGATTGATACCTAAAGAGACGAACTATGGTGGCTGACTGATAATAACTGAGGGTATAATTTGGTCGAGATTATATTATTCTAGCTGATACGGTAAGGCTTTACTATTGCTAGGTTTTTGTGATTGTTCAACTTCTTTTGGTGTAACACGCTGTGCAAGCAATGTCTTTTTAAGTGTAAAAAACATTATATTATTTTAATTTATAGCTCTCTCGACCGGCGTTGTCTGTGAGATTCGCTAGTAGCTAAAGCAGCATTTCTTTGCAAACTTTTATCTGTGGACCACTTTTTTGTATCCACTTCTATCGTGGAACCCCTAATTTTTTTTGTTGCATTTTAGCATTTTTTTATTTACCTTTCAATAATAAGTTATTACAGTTCGACAATTATAACCCTAAAGCTATATTAAATATAACACATCGTAATGACCAAAGTATTAAATACAGAATAAAATTCTTAATTTGACTTGGAATTAGTAGAGATAGGTATGGGTTATAGGTATACCAGTGAATAAATAAATACACGTGAATGTAAAGAGGAACAATTATTTAAAATTAAATAAAAATAATAATAAATGATAAGTACATGTAACTTATTGAATAACGTACCATTGTATCTATATATTGAATTATATGAACAAAAATGATTAGAATAAAAAGAATAAACAATAATTTTTATAGACAAAAAATCAATTTATGTAAACGATTTTTTACAATCGTTTAGTACATATTTATATATATCGCTGAACATTTTATCGGATTGTTTTTCGGCTTGGCCCAAAAGTACTTCGGTGATATCTTTACCGTTGAGTCGATTTGTCGGAGTATACTGATTTTGTGCCAGTTCCAGAAGAGTCTGCATATATCCAGCGTCGAGTTCCTTCATACCTGCGAGTCTACCAAAATCACGTAACAAGCATACGGTATCGAATTCTTCGGTGTTGGGGTTTTCTCCAAAACCAATAATGTTGCTGTGCGTTTGTAATTTCACACCCGTCTTGTAAGCTTTATTATACAAATATGATTTGCAATCAATAAAGTCCTGTTTGGCATTTTTGGACACGAACCACAACATCACACGTTCTCCCTTTGCTACTTGCATTCGTTTGTTAATTGCATAAAATAAACCATTCAACTTGCGTCGATACCCGTAAAACTGTTGTCCCGGACCAGCGATACTTGTAATTACCAGCATTTCCAAACGATCAATGACGAATTTCGACTGGTACACTTCCCGTGTACAATTTTGCTTCTCGTCTACCGGGTTACGTTTCAATGTGGTGATGCGCAGTCGTTCATTGCACAAGCGCATTTGTTCCAGCTGTCGTGTGAGTTCTTCGACTTGACGCTTTTGCTCGGCGCTGCGTAGGAAATAATTGTGCTTTTCACGCTCTGCTGATTTTAGCCTACTGATCAATTCCGCGTCTTCTCGTCGCTTTCGCTCGACTTCACGTTCCTGACGCGAACGCATCTGTTCCAATCGTTGTTCATTTTCACGATTATTCTTTTCAATTTCGGCTTCTTTTCGTGCAAGTTGTGTTCGCAATTTACTCGCTTGTGCCTTGTTACGTTCCAATTGCTGACGCAATTCACACTCGCGCTGTTTAGCTTCCATGTCTATAGTTTCCAACTGTTTACGTAACTCACTTTCATCAATTTCCTTGTTTGTTAATTGCTCGCGTAGTGTTCGTTCTTCGTGTTCTTTTTGTGACAATTGTTGACTTAACTCGTATTGAGTCTCTTCGAGTTTCAACTGGTATTGTCGTTCCATTTGATCTAGACGCATTTGGCACTCTTTACGTTCCAATTCCATTTCGGCTTCGGTGTACTTGGTTTCCATAATCATTTCTTCATGTCTGTCGGCAATTGGCGATGCGAATGGTGATGATGATGATTCGTCGATCCACATGATTGAGAATGCTGTTTTTGACTCGGGCGTCATAGGTGTATTATTCGGTGCATGACTTGGTGTGTTTATCTTTGTAGTATCAGATTCATGGACCGTTTTTGATGTTGAGGCAAAGTGCACCGATTTTGTTGGTATTGATTTAATTATGGTCTCAGGTTCACACATCTTCGAAGATTTGGCAACATATATAGATGTTATGGGTGCTAGTTCTACAACAGCATCTGTAGATAATATTTCTGTAGTTCCACCTGGCCGTTCGCTCGACGCCAACATATTCATAGACTCATCATAGACATATGACGAGATATGAGCCAACACTAGATATTTGCGCAGTGTTTAGGCATAAATCCAAACTTATTCATGACGTGAGTGAAAGAAACAGTAATGGATAATAAAACGTACCGTATTCTATCGACGCTCGATCAACGGCTTCGTGACGGTCACTCACCCGATCCAGTTGCAGGTTTTAACGTATATATTCGACCAGTCCAGCAAAAAAATCTGTTTTGGAAAAAATTAGCAACCGTTTTTGTTGATCCGTATATTTATGACAGAAATTTCAAGCATTGAACCATCAAGTCGAAAGTGTAACTATTGTCGTACGCGTGTGACTATAAACTGAATTAATTTTTTGATTTCGCTCACTATTTATATATAATTTTACTGTTTAAATTGGATATATATGATAAAAAATTACATTTAAATTACTACTACCAACAATTTTAATTATATGTGACGTTTTAGACATTATTATATATATCATTATATTTTATTAGATTACATTTAGATTTAACAAAATAAATTAGATAGTATTTTATAGGATATTATCATAATCTCTATACATACAAATTATCAATATATTTAATACACCAATTATCATAGTAAATAATACATTATCATACAATAACTATGTCTCTCACACACACACACGTGGATGAGTAATGGCGCAATCCTTCGTTTAATTACGATCAAAGGCGGCATCTGATGACTCATACTATATTATAAAAAAATCCATATAACACACAAAACGGAGCTTATATATAGTCGCCTTTGATAAATATCACTAAATATTTGTATTTTGTACATGTTTATATCATATTTGTGTTCTCTGAAAATCAAAAATTTATTAACTGTAAAATACGTTTTTTATTATTAAAATATTATTTTAATACATCTCCTGTTTGATAATTAAAATAAGTTAAGGCAAATCGTGCAAGATATTAGATAGTCATGAATCGATTGTTCTACGAAAAATTTTATTTATCACTCTCCGCGCATTCCTATTTACCTGAATTTAAACTAAAATAAAACTCTCATACTCGTCCCCTTCCCACCATACAATACCACAGTAAGTGATAATACTTAAATAATGAGTTAAAAATATGTATATGGCAATAAATATATTTAACTACAATTTTATGCAGACGAATTATTTAATTTAAAATATGACTTCATCATCTCATATTCTTTAATTAAGTCACTCTATTCATCTCACATCCTATTTAACTTTGTATTTTTAACTCATTGCAATGCTTATAGGTAGGTAACAACATTGTGTGCTTTTTCCGATGAAGTTTGTCAAATCTCTATACGATGTGTACCTAACCGTACATTGCCACACACACTGTAGTGGCACAGTACTACGTATTTGTATTTTAATACAGCACAAATTGGTAAATATGTGGTATATTACGAATTTAAATAACCGATATCGTAATCGTGCGTGCATGCATGATGTCTAATATGTTTAACGACATTTAGTATTATTATTATTTTTTTGCTAATGTTTGTCAAATCTCGCTACGAGGTGTCATCGTACCGTGTATACTGATGTGGACATGAAGGATATACGTAAGACGAACATTCATATGTCATGAATGTGTCGTGTGCATAGGCGCAACTAGGGAGGTGCTTGGGTGTGCTTCAGCGCCCCCAGCCTTATTATATTATATATTACGTAATCATATAATTATGTTGAATTTAATAGATAGATACAGTTATAAAATGTGCCTCATGCAAGTGACCGTTAAAAATGTAAATTGTATAATTATTTTGACATCAGTTACTAAAAAAAAAAAAATGTTTTTTTATCTGTTTATACTTGGTCATTATTTGAATCACCTAAATAATAATACCTATGGATAATATTATACCTTAATGGCTTAATGTATTTATGATGTATATTACTGTTAAGATACTTAAATATTTATGTTTTTACAGTGCATTTAAGATTGGTTATAGTAATTTTATTATAAAGTTTGTAACCCCCACGTATCTGTTTCATCTACATAATTTTAGCACCCATAGTGTTTGGTAATCGGAAAAAAAATCCCTGGAAAAAAAATCCCCGGAAAAAAAATCCCCAAAGCAACTATTTAAAAAAGAACATAATTATAATAATATACCTAATTAGTATATTACAATATATTAGTAAGTAAAAAATAATTATAGTCAGATTCGGTTCAGTCGGTTCGTTTTCTTATATTGTTAGACACAGCTGTCAAAAAGTCTCCAATGCTTAATTTATCTTCACTTTGTCTTATAACTAACTCTTTCAAGCGGATATTTATTGTTTGATTTTGTCCTCTTTTTGTACGTCTTGGTTCACCTAAAGCATCCAATGCTAACTGTGCTCGATCGGCGTCAATTTCATTTTTAATTTTCCTAATAAGTTTCCACATTGTAGGATGTTTTTGACCAACTAGTTTGGAAAACCTATTATTCCACCCTTCAACGATGTTGTTGGTTCTGTGGCAGTCATTGAGGGTGGTTTTATTTACATTCCACACAGCTGGTGGGAACATTGGTGGCAGTTTTCGAAACCTCATGTTATTTTCGTCGTTTCCAATTCTTCGATACTTGCCATTTACATAATACGAATCAAAATTATCTAATAAATCCATAAGATTTTCAGGTAAACTATATTTTAAATATTTCATTCCATCTTCTACGAGGTGCAATGGAAGGAATGCAAGTGCATCAATCATTCCACATTGTTTTCGAAACTCTTCATCGTTATGGTATTTCGTAGCAAAGCCCAATTCTTGTATTTTCCTGAACGTCGATTGACATAAGTGATAGAAGCAGCCTTTTATATCAATATGGACACCAATTACTTCTTTAGCTGCTTCAATAACTGCGCTTTCAAAATCGAGATGTAAACATTTGGGGTCAGGGTATAAATTTCGTTCAGCACATTCATCCATTATAATTTGAAACATTTCTACGTATGTATTTTTAGTTTTCCTTTGTAAAATACAGTAAATCGTAGTTACAAATACATTATTTTTTTTTACCCGTATTACATATAACTGTAGGAAAAACTTTGGAGACAGTCCGAAATTCCCGTCTAAATACCAAGTATCTGATTCTGAAAGCAGTTGCAAGTGTTCATCTGTTGCAAATATATAATTATCCTTTCAGATGCCTCATCTGGACCATTATCCCTCAATAATAGTATTATAGTCATTCCGCTTTTAAATAGTTGCTTTGGGGATTTTTTTTCCGGGGATTTTTTTTCTGGGGATTTTATTTACCGGGGATTTTTTTACGGGGATTTTTTTCCGGGGATTTTTATTCCGGGATTCATAGTGTTTAGCCTCTAGTTGCGGGTACGACTCGTTTGCGCACATTTACGTTTTTACGACACGTTTGCGCACAAAATCACAACTCGTTTGCGCACACATATAGGTTTAAATAATAAAGATACAACTCGTTTGCGCACATTTACCTTTTTAGTTAATTACTTGATGTATGTGTGGATGAGCAGTGTAAAACTGACTGTTATAATGTTTGTGATAACTTTCTGCGCCATTAGTAGTCTTAGGATTATTAATAGGTTCTCAAGCCCATAATGTTGGAGGAAAACTGCTGCCCGACATTATGTAATTTTCTAAAATATAATCGGAAAATATAGTAGTAGTACTAGTGGTCGGTGCTATCGACATAAGATCACAATAAAATCCATCAGAAACTTCTTCAGGGGGTAAATAACTCAATCCAAAAAAATATGCTTTCTGGTGAAAGACTGTTAATAATAATTTGTGTACTGTTTGACTGGGTACTGATAATGTGTACCGATAATCAATTACATTAGGTAAGTCCAAATTTAAAAATATAAAATATAATACCTGTGTTACATAGTGTTCGTGTTGTGCGCAAACGAGTCGTCCGTTATCAGGTTAATGACGGTATTCTTTGTGCGCAATCGAGTCATCGATATCTAGGTAAAAAATTTGGATTGTGCGCAAACGAGTTGCACCGTCTAGTTGCACCACACAACTTGTGTGTATATTTGTACTAAAAACTGTGATATGGTACAAAGTCCACACCGCTCCCACCTTGAAGTGCGAGATATTTTTTAATTTTTACGTGAGTTTTGAGCATTTTAAAATATTAATAATTTCCATACCCATATCTCACTTAAAAATTGAAATATCGTAAAAGACCAACGAGAGAACACAGATAATGTTAATACTTCAAAGTTTGACAATAGATCAGTTCACTCTAATATAAAAACTGACAGCACCTTATTGAAACAAGCGAACGGAAATTTGGTATGTCCTACGTGTGTAAGACGGAGACAACACATGCTGGTGCGGCGTCCTCTTAAATATGTTCGAAACCCCAATATAATTATATTCAAACAGCAATAAGCAATTTAATATTAAAGAACTATACAATTAAAACATTATAAACAAACGATACCCAAATTAGCCGCAGTTCTAGATACATTTAATTGGTCTACCATTAAACAACTTTTATTTTCTACATTTTCAAATACCAATATCGAACTAATTATCTGTGAATACAATGGCCCTTAATTATCAAACAAATTATAATACACATCTAATATCAACAGTAATAAAAACGATAGCCAAATGGAAACTAAATCAAATACTGAACAATTAAAGAATAAATTCTACGATTATAAGTGTTCCACCTTCCAAGTGACGATAATTGAGGCTAATAATATGATATATGTAACGCATTAAATGATAATAAAACAAACAATATTACGACTTTAGCTGACTTATTAGATTTATTGAACTTATCTATACTTTGAACTTTGAAGTAATTTATGTTGACTTGTTTATAAACATTTTTTTATTGATAAAATTAGGCAAACTTATGAGGAATCTTGTATCACATTTTCAAACCTTACATATAAAAAGAAAATATTTTATGAATTTCTAACTCAAAATAAATTGCACATTTTCGTCATTTTTACGTATTTTGTCAAAATTTTAACTTTTATTACCTATAAAAAAAAATTGTAACTACGGATTTTCAATATTTTTCATCTGCCTTTGAAACTATAAATTAGAAGCATAATATTAAATTTTCAAGATTTTTTACCCAACAAATAAAATTTTATTGACATTTATATAAAAATAAAAATAAAAAAACCCACATCATTATTAAATCAATACATTCATCTCTTATCTCAGAATCTAAAAATCTATTACAATGGTCAGTTATCCATATACATGAAGAGAGCAGAGCGATTTTGAACACAACAGCAGAGCATTACCCACTTGCCCAACTTTCTTTTATTTACACTGATAAGTGATAACCAATTAACAACTTACGAGAAACATTCTTTGTATTAGATTTTCAAAATTTATAAGCAAACAATTAATTATTTTTAGAAAACTATTATGATAAATTTCACTTATGAGTCATGATCCACTATAGTTCCAACTAGATTAACTTTCCTACCAGAAAAGATGATGATATTGAAAATGTAATCATTGTAAAATCAAATAGGTGCCTACGTTCAAAATAATTTTAAAAAAATTTTAAACAAAACACATTTCAGGTGTATTTATGAACAGAGCCAACGCTGATTGTGTTATAATTTATGTTTATTGTAATGGCCGATGAACAATAATACCGAAATACAGTATACTGGTGGTCGGTGGATGGACGAAGTATATTATGTCGAACCGACAAAGGTTGCTATAGTTGTTAGAAAATATGCGATTGCTCGGATGTTTTTTAAGTCCCGAAAATGCTGTTGATTGAAGTATTCTAAGTTCAATTGTTAATTTTTAAGAATGATCTGGCGTGGAGGTGCTCGTGCTAGCTATGAGAAATCACATCCGAATAGTGGACCGTTTGGGCATCCTATCTACTTATCCCTTAAAGTTCAGTGTCATCGCTCCCACGGTCCATGTGGTCCTTACCCCAAATAGCCGTGTTTCTATCTATATCGTACTATGTACGCTGAGATCATCACGACTATAAACTATGTGTAATGGTATATTACAAAAATATATTATAATACATAATATATTATGTGTAAATGAGGAGACGTGGAGTAGGGTCTGTACGTAGCAAAATACACAACTTCTAATTTTTATTATTCGACTATCTTCTTTAGTAAATAGATAAAATAAATTGCACAAGAAAAACCTAATTCTATACAAACTGAATTTCATATTTATTTTATTTAGTATGTTAGAAATAAAATTACTAAATCGAAAACGACAGTCTACAGTTATATTATAATTCATAAGTTATAACTAATATGGTTTTTCTTCTACTTCGTGAACGCCCAACCAGAGGAATTCAAACGTTTATATGATATATTAACAGCATTTTCTTAGTTCTCGACCATTACCGTGATGACTGGAAGTTTTCGTTTATCAATTGGTGTTCATTGTTTATGACCCAAGGGTCATAAAGGCATTTATAGTAACGAATTTAAAAACATTTGGTATGAATTAATCGTGTATGTCTTGTACAATGACCTTGTGATGAGAACTTTTGTTCACACTGGCCGCACTCGAATGGTCTTTCACCTGTATGTATTCTGTAATGTATAACCAAATTTCCTTTTTTCGCAAACGATCGTCCACAATAATTGCACGCATGTGGTTTCTCACCGGTGTGCGTTCTTTTATGCATAGTTAAAGTTCCTTGCTGAGAAAACGATCGGCCACAATAATTGCACGCATATGGTTTCTCACCGGTGTGCGTTCTTTTATGCTTAATTAAAGTTCCTTTCTCAGAAAACGATCGTCCACAATAAATGCACGCATATGGTTTGTCACCGGTGTGCGTTCTTTTATGCTTAATTAAATTTCCTTGCTGAGAAAACGATCGTCCACAATAATTGCACGCATATGGTTTCTCACCGGTGTGCGTTCTTTTGTGTACAACCAAATTTTGTCTAAGCGAAAACGATCGTCCACAATAATTGCACGCATATGGTTTCTCACCGGTGTGCGTTCTTTTATGTCCAACCAAATATTGTCTAAGCGAAAACGATCGTCCACAATAATTGCACGCATATGGTTTCTCACCGGTGTGTGTCCTTATATGTGTAACCAATGTTGACTTGACGTTGTTTAACGTTTGATTACAATATTCGTCAAAATACATACTTGTTTCGGCCATTGTGCGAACTGCTGATGTTTGACCGTCACCTGCAATATAATTATTACTATCATATGTCTCCATATCCAAGTCCATTGCAGACTGACGGGAATAGTTTTTAGAATATTCGTTATCAGTCGACTCTCGTTTACGTTTATTCGATTTTTCTAGTGAAATTACTTCTTTACTAGTCACGACCTATAAAATTTTAATTCAAAAAATGTTATTAGGTTTTCTCAAATTACATACATGGAATAGTACAATACAAGGTAAGGTTAGGAAAACTTCTTAAAACGCTGTGAATTCTTAACTACAAACTAATTAATATAAAAAATATCTTTTTGACGAATTTCTTAAAAGTTAACATCAAAGGCAATTAGTGCCCCAGGTGGGGGGGGGGCTTTGCAATTATTGCATAATTATTACATATAATAACATCAACGTGAATCGTAAGTAATAATAGAACAACAAAGTTCGCATAAAAAATTATCGCATAGTTCCCCACCATAGTAAATTGCCGTGACAAAATAGGATCAGACATCATCCACTCGCCTGCCATGTCGTGTCCAGTTCATACCATCTTAGTGAATGGTTTTATTTATTTTGAGCCTCACGCATTGACTTTATAATATGAATATATAAGATGTTACAAAAAGTTTATTTTATAAAGACTGGGGGGAGGGGGGTTTAGTATAAATAATAATTATTATATTAAAAAAATGTAATTTCATCAAAGGTAATGCAGGGTTCTATACAACAATCAGATTATTCTACGAAAACAATTTCATGAAATAAAAAAGTTCAAGGGTCATGCAATGAGGTAATA
>JANEHU010000959.1:0-194143 GCA_027563435.1 Nasonovia ribisnigri | reverse complement strand
GGAGTGAAAAGCTCGTGGTATGTACATACATGTATATATATATATATATATTATAATAATATACACGCGGTTCTCGCCGGTATATTAATAAACTCCGGACCGCCGCCTCGTCATCCCTTCCGCGAGCCCAGCGTGTCCGACGTATAAGAGCTTTTTAATTGATCGGACCGTCCACTGGCTCTGACCCTATCTCGTCCGCGTCGCGAACGAATCCACCCCACCGCATTATTTCGTGTATACAGCTATAGGTTAGGTCTCTGTTTAGCGTCCGGCCCTCGTTTTCGGCCGCTCTATCCCCCCCCCCCCCGAAACCGCGTCTATGTAGTTATATTGTCACTCCCTATCACATATTTAATATATACTTCTCTACTCTTCTGTGCTCTGTTCGTCATTCTCGAAGACTATATACATAGTAGGCCTGACGAGTATATAAAATGTACAATAAGACGTATTATTAAATAGTAATGATCACACAGTTGCAGTTAATAGGCTAATTTTCATAAGCATATAATAATTACCGGATTATAAAGTTGACATTTTATTCGGTACCTATATACTTCGAGTTGTCGCTGTTCATTGGGTTTATGCAAGCACTAAAAACGTCGATATTACACTAGTTCTTCTATTGTAAATTAAGGTATAGTGGTATATATATATAAGTGAACTGCAGAGATTCTTCAAATTTTCCAAGACATTTTTTCTTCTTGTAAATTGGTACTCTATGTATCTGTAATAATTAAATGCTGTAGATGTAAAATTTAATCAAACTATAGGTTTAATGAAAAATTAAACAAAATACGTAAAAAACAAATAACTATTTCTAATTATTTTTTAAAACAATCATTTTTAACCACGCCAATGATTAAAATCATTGTCAGTCCTAAGCCTGTAAGCGGGAAGGAAAATGAGTGTTTACTAAATGTTTAACTCCTTCAAATGTATGATAATTTTGTTGAATTACTTTTTTTGAGCAAAGTGCAATTCGACTAAAATAAGTGCAATTCGACCATACCCCTTTCGCTCAGCTGTCCGTCCGTCTGTCACCAGGCTGTATCTCATATTATATTATATCAAATTATATGTACCTACACGCACTGATTTTAATCTTTTTTTTTTTTTTTTAAAAGAACAAAAAAATATTGAAGAAATGAAACTCTTAATTAAAGAAATAAGAAACATTACAACAAGTATTAAAAGTTATGATTATTATGAACAAAATCTAAATGATTCCAACGTCACCACACATGACATTAATGCGATGACTGCTATAAAAATAGCCTATGATTTTATACATAGCACTTTAGAAAAAATATTTAATAAAAGGGCTGCACCGTCTGAGGTAATACACCAAAATGGATCTAATAATCACCAAACATTTTACAACCCATCAAATGGATCTCAAATATACCAAACTTACAACATAACAATCGTCAATGGTAGTAATCCAACCACTCAGACGAAAAAAAAAGCTTCGGCGTGTAATTAAAAATAGCACTTCCAAAACGTGGCATCGATCAGACTAGATAACATATTATGTTATTAGCTATTTAATATTTTATAACATGTATTAATTTTGTTCCATTCTTGTATCTATATATTATAATTGCTATCGTAAAGCTGGATATCACCTGTATATTATATAATAACTTGTATATAATAATTATGTATTGTAAACCTTTAAAGATATGTTATCAACTATTTACTATTTTATAACATGTATTAATCTTGTTCCATTATTGTACCTATATATAATTGCTATCATAAAGCCGGATATCACCTGTATATAATTTTTATAAATATTACCCTAACTTGTATTGTAAACTCTTAAAGATAAAATAAAAATTATTTATTTACAAATCATATTTTGTTAATTCGATTGACTGATAGCTGGTACATAAAATAAAACAATTCAAACTAGAAAATTCTATAACAATGTAATTATTAAAATGCAGATCCAGAGTATTCAAAATGTGGCCGTAGTATAATTAAATCAAATTTTGAAAAAATTTAGAACGAAAACAATTAGTAATTTTCATTAATTTTCGGTCTAGGACAAGTGGGCGCTGCCTACTGGGCACGGCCAACTCGGTGCAGCTAACTGAGCGTTGAGACAAGTAGACGTGAATTAAGTGGACTTAAATATAGTGGCTTAATATAATATATAATATATACTAATTGGCCCGTGCGCAGTACTCTGTACAATTATTACAGAGGCGTGATAATTAATGATATAGTATGTTAATGAGGTTTGTGAAAAAAATTATTTTTTGTATGTACAGAACTTTTAAGAACCATTAAGAATTTAAAGGATGAAACAGCTGCTGGAATCGATAAAGTAACGGTAAAACTAATTCAGTACATTGAATCAATTATTATAGGACCACATACTTATTTATATAACTTAAGTATTGAAAAATGTACTTTCCCTGATAGTTTAAAAATTGCTGTAGTAACTCCTTTATACAAAGATGGCGATCATAAATACGTAAATAATTATAGGTCGATATCAATGTTAAATAACTTTTTGAAAATTCTTGAAAAAATAATCAAAAATCAACTCATTAATTACTTAGAAAAATATAAACTACTGTCTAAAAATCAATATGGCTTTAAACCGGGCTTAGGGACAGAAAATGCACTTTATAGCACCACGAGTCACGTATATAATGACCTAGAAAAGGCATTTGACATGGTTAACCACGAAGAACTAATAAAGACTACCTAGTTTTGGCATAAAAACAACTAGTTTAAATTGGTTTAGAAATTATCTTAAAGATAGGCAACAAATAGTTAAAATAAAGAAAATATTAGGTCAAAAGAGGAAAATCATATGCGGAGTTCCACAAGGTAGTGTTCTTGGTCCTTTATTTTCATTTTATATATTAACTGTGTATGTAATATAAATATAGATGGTAAAGTTGTAACGTATGCGGATGACTCTTGTCTACTCTTTACAGATAGTTCGCGGCCTTCTGTACAACTTAAGCAATATCTTAGCTCAAAAAAGTAGTAAATCTTTTTAACTCAAAGAAATTATCTTTGAATATAAAAAAAAACCCATTTTATGACATTCAGTATTTACAATTCGGCTATTCCTTTTGAGGAACTAACAGTACATTGTTGTAAAAATGTCGCTGAATGTAATGATGATATGTGTAAAAAAATCTCAAGGGTCCAGTCTACCAGATATCTAGGTATAACATTTGGCAGTAATTTAAAGTGGAATTTACATATGAATAATATAGTAATGAGGCTACGTTCTTCACTCCATAAATTTTATAAACTAAAAAATATCTTACCTGTAAATATATTGCGCAATATATATTTAGCTCTATATCAATGAGTGTTCCAATATGGATGTTTAGTGTGGGGTGGACTGTCCGAATTTTATCTAAATCCATTACAACTTCAACAAAACAAAATGATAAGAATCTGTTTAGATACAAAAACTATGGTAGGCTCAACGAATAAAAATTATATAGAAAAGAGCAAAAATTAATCACAGACTTTAGATGCACCAGTATCTCTGGTTTCAGACACATCTGCAGAAAACAATATACCCCCAAACAAAAAAAAAATTGCCACCGGATGCACGCTTATTTTCGAACTTTGGAGGCACATTTCAACGACATTGAACGAAAACTCAGAATCAAAAAATTACGTAAATCGAAAAAAATAAAGGTTATTATTATAAATAAATATACCACCGCTGAAAAACACGAAAACAATAAAAAAAATCATAAGTCCCGAACCAAAATACTCCATTTTGGTACCAATCGATCCAATGGGGCACGTCCGCCATAATAATAAATTGCTAAAACAGCTAACAGCACGGAAATTTAGGAACTGGGGGAACCTTAAAATAAGTTTAAAAAACGAAATTTTGTCGACTTTGGCGACCCCCCCCCCCCACCTCAACCTATTGACCTACGACTCCGAAACCAAGACACACGGATTTGCAGACATGTCCTCTGTCGTTTCGGACCAAAAAAACCGTTAAAAGCACGCGACACTCCGGAGCTAGGGGGGGAAAAACCTGAAAACATGACCTCAAAATCTCACAATTAGACAAACTTTTGAGGAATCTTGTATTAAATTTTTAAATCTATGTGAAAAAGTGAAAAAGTTTTTTCTATAGATTAACTACGAGATTATGTACATAATCAATTAATACCTAGTAAATTTTAAAATGTCTAAACTTTTTATAAACTACTATCGATAAAAACTTTTTCACTTAGTAAATTATTTTTATGTCTAATAAATTTGAAAATGTAATACAAGATTCTTCATACGCAGGTACTAATTATTAGTAATGCCGTCTGACAAAAATAACCAATATTTACATGGTTTGAATTGGTCAATTCCTGCCACAAAATCCTTTGACCGGATTTATACCTATTGGTACATCCATATGCCACACAAGATACTGGCATAATTACTATAATTAATGTAACATAAAAATCAGCTTAAATATAATGCATTTACATTTACAAAATACTTAAATAATGAACCATCAGATACACTTTACTGTGCATAATACGAAAATTATTATAATGTTTTGCCAAATGCCAACCAACAAAATGGCGACCATGCGTTGATAATGCTTCAACCGATAACGCGAGTACCTTATCTATAGTATAGAAGTCTGTGTACTTATATGTTAGATACTCTGATAAATTAAGAAAACATCGTGTGTAAATTATTGAATCAAGAGTGTTGTAACATGTTTATGTTTAAAAACAATAGAAGAGATAAATATTTAGAAATTAGAAATTATGATACAACTATTTTTTTTTTTTTACATACCAAGGTTCTTTTTTGCATGATTTGTTATTCAATATATATTGTAATTTATAGTTCATTTTGTGCTGATATCAATAAATGTTTTTATATTATTTAAAATTTTATTATTTATTATAATATCAGATTAAAAGATGATGTTCAAAAATTGAAAGAAAAAAATAAATATCATCTAATTAAAAATAAATGGTACCAGAATTTTATTAATACAGAATAAAATTGTTTTGAAAGTAAAAAAACTATACCGTTGGACACCCAAAGATATATCTTCTACAATTACTTTAAAAAGCATTTCTCCAAAACTATATCGCTACATGAAAACATTTTATTTCTCATGGAAGCAAAGGTATTTTTAAGGCGTTTTATGGAAAATATTATAAAGATAATAAAAATTGCAATATTATTTATTTAAGTATGATTGATGAAAATCTATATTTACATGTAATTGCTTATAAAAATACGAACATTCATTATATGCAAAATTCGGTCTTTAGTAATAATGAAAAAGTACAATATATTATAATAATATGGTAATAAATTAATTCTTTGTAAGAAAACACAGAAAATTGTACTTAAGTCAGAATATTGGTAATGGCTGGTAAAAATTATAGTTTATCATATACAGTTTGATATATTTTTAGTTTATTTATGGTTGTTATTTATATGTAATGCAACATTTTTGGGTTATTTCAATTTTTTTTAATTTATTGACAAGTGACTTTTTTGACAAAACCTTTTTGACCTAACTGTTAGTAATTAACTATTCAAAAACTATATAAAAAAAAATGAATAATCAAGAAGTTGACAGGCCTTTACATTTACTAGATCACGATTATTTTTTACCAGGTATCTTTACATTTAATAACTTATTTATTTAGTTATTTAGACATGATATATGATATCAGTTGCGATTGTGCATTCACACAGTGATGAGGTTGTGCGTTATCTTGATACTTTTATTGTTATTATACAATACTACAGAGTCCAGCTTAGATAACACCGCAGACAGAATTACTCACGACCACGGACTAAGATAGTATCTTAGTCCGTGCTCACGACTTTAATGCTGTAAGTAATCTTATCGATTAAATTATTAGTGGTGATAAAAATATTAGGCCGACCAAGTTATTACATTTGGGTATTCGAGGTCTTGATAAATCTCGTCCAATTAAAGCTATATTTAGCTCACCAGCTGATGTCTTCGAAATATTAAAATCAAAGAAAAAATTACTATCACTCAATCCACCTTCCAATATCAGTATCAGCTCAGACCGTACATTACATCAAAGAAACTACAAGAAAAAACTTCGTGAAGAGTTGGAGTCTCGTAGATCAAGTGAAGGGGGAAGCGGAAACGAATTAATTATCAGATACGTAAGAGGTACTCCATCAATAGTCTCCAAGAATGATCGTCCTAAAACTCATGATGTAAATTTTTTTAAATTAATATGTTTTACCAAAATGTACGTGGTCTACTGACCAAAATCTCTTATTTACGTAATGCTTTATTCAATATTAATTATGATGTTATTTGCTTAAATGAAACTTGGTTAAATAGTAACATTAATTTTGATGCCGAATTAGGTTTTAATAATTATAATTTATACAGAAATGATCGCATTTTAAGTCTCGGAGAAACTATAGGTGGTGGAGTATTAATTGCTATAAATAAAAGTATTATCTGTTCCTTCTGTAGTTGGATTGTTGGAATCGAACAATTTTTTTTAAAATTTACAGTTAACAATATAAAAATTATAAACACAACGTTTATATACCACCAGATGCATCTACTGATATATATTCAAATCACTGTGATGTAATTGAGTCTATACATTTTAAATTTCCCGAACATTATTTTGTAACAGTTGGTGATTTTAACTGGTCTGTTGATACAAATACACAAAATCATAGTTCTGGTGTCCTAGTTCTGGTCACTTGAAAGTTGACGACTATACATTTTTAGGTATAGTTAACATTTTATTTTAATTTTTCATGGAAATGAAATATTTCATGAATTTTTAATGAAATATTTCAAGAAAATAAATTTCATGAAATTTTAAAACCCTACATGCAATATAGAGAATTGAGAAGGCGAGAGTAGCACAAATACGTTAATCACTGTTAAGGAATAAAAAGAACAGTACGAGAGATAACTTTCTATTTTTGGGACCAGAGAGATATTTAGGAATAAGTTAGACTTTATTCACCGCTCACACTAGTCAACGTTAGACTTCCCCAATACTTTATTTTGACTACTTATAGTGACGGATAAAAATAAAAATAAATATATAATAAAAAACACACATCGGCTGTCATATATAGGTAGTATGCGGTCTACTGGCAAACGAGTTCTACCGTCCACTGTAGGATGCGGTCTACCTGCGATCGATTTATTTTTACGCAGGCCTAAGTTTATCTTCAATAGACAAAGTTTAATATTTTTCTTCGGTGAACACTTGTATCTTTATGGCCTTATACACAGATAATAATACTTCGACATTTTGCAAAAGTATGGGCTCAATAGCTCAGTACGTCACTTATTGCGCGACACCACAATTTTTACACTCAATATGTTGGCAATAGATTTTTATTTAATTGTAATTTACACATGAAAAAATTAATCTCTCCTATCAGAATCTAAAATAAAAATTTAAAATTTAAAATTTTTTTATATTTCATTCATCCGATTCAAAATAATACATGCATTTAACTTTACATTGGAATAAAAAAAAAAAGGAACAAGTGTTAATCTCTCTACTTTACATTAAGTGTCTTAAGACTTACTGTTATTGATGCGTTAAATTTGAATTCAATAATGATATAAAATCATTGTTTGTATACGAAGAATTATTCTGAGCGAACGCGGTTTTTCGAGGTACCCGTTTAGTTATAAAATTTTTTTTGTGGTTATAAATTGTTTCATAACAAATAATATAATACCAAACCATTTTCAAAGCGCAGTATTGACCTTGGGGTGCCAGGGTAACTCACATGTGATATAACTTTTTTTTTCGTGACGTAGGTATTTATAAAATTAAATGTTACTGAAAATTTAAATGAGACTTCCAATGTTTAAAATGTCACATTTGCACCCTAATCACCCATAATCATAAAAAATGTATAAAAATCGGATCTATTTAGACTTTGGAGAATCCAAAATGAAAAATTCACATTATTTTAAAGATAATCAGAAAAAAAAATAAAAACTAAGGATGATCGTTATTGTTTACACAAAACCAATTTTCGACAAAATCGATTTGGTTTTTTTTTTAAAAATGAATAGTTGTAGGGACTTAAATTTTTCACTAAATATTTATAGTGGTGTTTTCTGGGCATGATTTATTAATTTAAAAATATTTTGTTTTTTTGTCTCAACCAAGTAATATTTGTGTCGGTTTGGTAAAGCGTTAATGTGGGAGTGCAGGTAAATGATTAGAAATAATTGTTTAATTAAATAATGAATTAAGAAAAATTAATATTTAACACCAGAAAACTTATATAATTTGATATTAAACAAAACGTGGCTTAATCTAAAATGCATTTAGTCATATTTTGGGCATCTTTCGAATCAATATTGAACATATTATCAATAAATAGATAAAAATACATACAAACGCATATTTATGTATTGTTACATATTGTTATGTAAGATAGTCAAACATTGTGACGAGTAGGTATTAATATAGGTATTAAATAGTATATAGTCAACAATAAGTCGTTCAGATTAGGCAAAAAGAAAATATTATTAAAAATGTTAATTATACTAAATTGTACGTAATACAAGTAATAATATACAAAAAATTATACATTTTTTTCTAAGTTACAAAATAAATAAAATTACAGTATGTATGATAAAATATAGACACCAACCTAATTGTCACCACAATTACAAGTTATAACCAAAGATATTCAAATGTAATACAATTTATCCACCTTATCAATTACTCTATAATATTACAATATATATCTTAATTTACATACAATATTAATAAACCAAAACTACGATATATTATCTTATTTTCAACACATCGTGGTTAGAGAAAAAAAATAGTTTACAATAAATTATAGAAATTCACCAAGTTATTAATAAATTATAATGAATTTTCAAAATTCAACCAATACCATCCGTTTCCCCTTTCAAGAAATGACAAAGTTTTGTTAAGAAAAAAGAAAAAAGAAAAACGTAATATTATATAAATATGAGAAATTTTTCTTATATGACTGAGTAAAATATTTGTACAGTAAAATATTTTAACGCAAGTCAAGAAAACAAAAAAAAAAAAAAGGAAAAAAAGATTATGATCCGTTATTTTAATTATTTTTAAGATTTTTATACATTTTTTTTTTTAATAAAACATAGTAATAACTTATTTTAAAAATAATTTAATAAAGTTTTTATCAAGGAGTATCTAATTAATCTGATGTCTTTAGGATTAAAATGTAAAAAGAGGTGTATAACATTATGTTTGAGCAAAATTATTAAGTACACACGGCTCCCTGATAATTTCGAGGTGATTTGACCACCACCCACAGTATTTATCACAGCATTTTGGTATAAAAATATAAGCGGATATCAAGTAATTCCCAAGATTACTTGTCCTTATGTTGCTTGGACCGAGGATTTCGGTCGGTTTGGGTACCATTATTTCTGGGTACAATACTGACACTGCCGTCGGGCTGCTCTCGCAACGTATGAGTGTACGGTGAGTAGGGATTTCCATCAGGATCTCTTAAACTCTAAACAAACAGATAATTTACATTACAATTATTGTAATCAAAATGTATGTTCATACTAACAAATATATTCTTCTATAAATACGTTTATCAAATGTGACACTTACTCCGAAAATATGGTTATAAAGTAGATCATATTTGGTTTTCACTCTCATACGCTCGGTCATAAGGTATTCTCGTTCTTGTAAGAGATTGAACTTTCGGTCTTTCATTTGTTTCACCTCGTCGGCTAAGCTGAGGATTTGGTCCAACTTGCGTTTTCGGCAATTTTGAGCAGCAACCTAAGAAAATAATAACATTATTAATATTCTTAGCAAAATATGTCTCCAAAACGACACGAAGTGTACAATGTGTACATATATTAAAATAATATATATTAATAATTACACAGTACTACAGACCTTGTTTTTTCCACGACGCCTAATGTCTCTGATCAATGTCAGTTGACTTTCGGATAGGTCGTACTTGGACAGCCTCTCGTTAAATTCGTCCATTGGCAGATTGATTATGTCATCTACGGTAATGGGAATATTCAGATTTCTGGCCCTCTTCTCGTCTCTTGTCAGCTGTTCATCCTCACTCCTCTTACTGCTGCTCTTGAGCTTGTTACGAGGTATCCTGGGACCTTCGACAGGCAGTGCATACGTATGGTTGAGGGCCACTTGGTTTTCAGGTGTCATCACACGTGAACAACCTTAAGATTCAAACCAAAATATATAGTAAACAATATTATGCAGTATAATAAATAACCACCTATCGTTTAAATATAAAAATCAAACCGATAGATAATATATACAGGAGTAATTTGATATTTTTCAAATAAGTTTTTTTTTTTAATAACCCCTTTTTATTGACTAAAATAATATAATATCAAATTTTATATTCTGGAGCAATGCAATATATTATTGCATTGATATTTTGAATTAAGTGATTTTTTTTTTGAGGGGGTTAAGCCTATTTTAGGCTAGGCGACCTAGCAATGTCCAAGCGCATGGTATTAACATTATATAAATAGGTATAGGCAATAATAACACATTAAAATTACGTACCGGCCATATTGTGTCTGTTAAACTGTGAAGAACCGGGTACTGGGATACCTTCCCTGACAGACATATCGTACGGCAGATTCAAAGAATCAGGCACAAGACCGATGTGATTCGACCTAGCCGTTTCGGTGACGTTCGGGGTCCCTAAAAATGTACAGGCAACAATTAAAATCACGAGACAAGAATTATTTAACCGATGCATTTGTATTTTGTAAGCATTTCAATATTGATGTATAGATAATTATTATTTTATAATATGTACCCGATACGGGATCTGTTAGGCGTCTCCCGTACAACTGGTATTTCTTTTGCGGAGCGGCCGAATGACCGCGACTTCCGGAGTACAGGTAATTGTCCAACCACCTCATTTTTCTGAATTCAAACAATAATTATTATAATAATTCACTAATCAAGTACAACTTCACATACAATAAATATATATATTATATACAGACATTTTGCGTAGGTACTTGCATCTATATAACATAATATATTACCTATATCTATGTACAGTATCTAATATACAGTATGATATAGTATTAGGTAAGTATATAGCGCGAAAGATACAGCGCTATAAGAAATTGATACATTCATCGATTGCTCTAAATTAATATCTGAATATATATTAACTAGTACCTACAACGTAATGGGCTCTAGCAAACCATCAGTAAGGACAAAACATGTATATATAACGGAGGTACAATGATCTATGTTGAGACATTTTATATTTTAAACCATTAGCAAAAGAGTTTGAAATAACCTAACTGTTTTCCTCCAATTAACAGTTATCGCACTAGTCTTATTAAACTTAATTTTTAATTTCTAAACATTTCTAAAATTAAATTTGTATAGTTACTACATAATTAAGTATACTTAGTACCTATTAGTTAATTTCTAATCAAAATGTAAAAACATTAATTTTAAAATTAAAGTAATTAAGTACTAGTAATAGGGTTTGGATTATAAATAAAAAATTTAATTCAAAAATAAATGCCTAACATTTTATCTCAAGTAACATTACTACCAATATTACTTGAGTAAAAACTTATTATAGTCGTTTAAACACAATAACCTGCTACAGGACATACCCATATTCTTGAAGGGAGTGCGACGGATATCCGTCGTTGTGTCCGCTATCGGAGTTGGTTTCCATCCATTCCGTGTCCGACGACAGTGAAGGCACGCGTTCCGAGCCCATCGAGCTGACGGCGCTGTCCGAGTCTCCGCCGGCCGCGTTAACGTTTTGTACTATGGTCGCGGTGTTCATCGTGTTGTTGCACGGCACTGAGCTGCTGGCGGTGTCCATCATCCGCACAGGGTACATACCACCTATATATAGAACGAGGGGGAACGCCCCAAAAATTACAAACTGAATTATTTTTCTGGGCTTGTGTATCCTTACCGTCTGCGCCCATCGCCGGATCCATGAGCTGCAAGTCGTCGTCGTTCAATATCGACGACAAAAGTCCGTCCGATGAAGGGGCCATTTCGTTATTGTGATTCTAAATGTACATAAAATGGAAGATAATATTGTAAATAGGTAATGAATAACTAATAACTAATTACTAACATTATAAACGAATATTACAGTTTAGGTACACGATCACCAAACTGTTAAAGCTGCATTGTATCTATTTAGTTTATTTAATTACTTTATATCAATGACGTATATTTTGAGTGGAATAGATAAATAGATTAATATTTATTAATATATAATGTATTAGATTTTTTTATTTTGTTTTCTGAGCACAATGATACATTTTTTTTAAGTGTATACCTGAGAAATTTATAGCATAAAAAAAATGCTTCAATTTTCAATATTGGCGATGATTTCTGCCTTTATGGTAGAAATTTCTATCGGGTTTACAATTTGCATGAATATTTCCAAAATGATATCTAACTAACAAAAAATAGTAATACCTAACTTTGACTAATGTTTGGAGGCTTTGACGGTAACACGTATGACGTATACCCAACCAAAATGGTACGCTTTGTAAACGGTTATAACTTATATTTATTAGAGCTGGGCCGATAGCACTTTTTTCCGATATCCGATATTCCGATGTATTTTGCCGATATAAAACCGATAGCCGGTCCGATATTTTATTTCCACGAACCGATATAAAAATACTTAAAAACCCGATATATTTTTCAAAAACCGATACCCGATATATAAACCGATGTAACATTTAAATCATGTGGCATATCAAAACATATTAGATTTCCGCTACGATAAATAATAACAAATTAATAAATAATAAATATTAAAAATTAAAATTAAATTATAGATTCTAATTAATAAAGTATATAATATTACTAGTATTATATTATAATCTTAAGTATAAACAACAAAAAGTAAAAAATAAAATATTAAATCTTTTTTTAAACTTTTATTTTTATAGACAATAAAAAAATTAATAATTATAAATTATTAAATTACTAATTAGTGTTATAACAAATTTTATATTTTTAAGTATATTTCTGGTTCTTATTCAGAAAAATTAACTGCCTCACTTTGTCTGGGTTAAGTGAATTCCTTTTTGATGAGCAAACTAATCCTGCGGTACTAAATGACCTTTCTGAATCCACAGAACTAGGTGGACAAGAATGATATTTTTCTGCTAAAATCTTTAAACCTTTATATTTTGAAACTGCCCAATATTGAAAAATATCTCCATTAATATTTTATCTAAATGTAAACGCAAATTGGATGTTGTAAAATCTCGAGAATTCAATCCACCTCTCGAGATTTTTTTTTCACACAACATGCACTGAGCTTTGGTTATGTCATCCACGCATTTTGAAAAAAAATTCCAGACGTCAGAGGGTGCCATTATTGTTAATTGTTAGGTATTAAATAAATTATAATAAATTATAAAATACAACGCCTATACAGTATACATTTAAAAGTTAAAACTAATAAGTAATAGGTAACTAATAAGTAATAACACTAATAACTATTAAATATTAATATTATAATATTATCTTTATCAATTACTATTTATCAATAAAATCATAACCGCGGTAAGTAGCAGAAATAATTAAATAATAACTAAACGAAATTGAATTTAAATTGTGATTGCACCGTGTTTATAGTTTTACCACAGAATAGGTGAAAATTTCACCTATTCTGTGGTTTTACTGTGTTTACCAAATCATTTGTTGTTTACATGATATGTCTAAAAATAGCATTATCGGTATAACCATCACCATTACATACAAATTGATATGCGACTGTATTATATCGGTTTTACTATCGGTTCGGAAAAAAAACCGATACCCGATTAAACCGATAGTACCAATATCGGCCGATACTAATATCGGGTATCGGTATCGGCCCAGCTCTAATATTTATGCTACAGATCATTACCTGGTAGGGAAACATCATTTCGTGTTGATGGGGTTCCGTCTTGAACGCGGCCGGGTGTTCGGATGAGCTACCGGGCAAGTGAAGCGAAGTGGCGACAGCCGAGCTCAGATTGCAATTGGTTGACACACCTGAATAACAAAAACAGACATCGTACATTATATATATTTTTATTAAATAATATTATTGTTCATCGTGTAATTGTCTAAAAATATAATAAAGAAATATACTTAACAATAGTTTTAAAATTCAACAACTTAAGTTTTAATAATAATAATAAAATATGGACTATTGGACTGTATATTATGTTGAACGTATCGATGTGTTTGTGGCACCAGGCACGCGTGGTGCCTTTAGTATAATACACTTAAGTCTATCGTGAGCAAAAAGGAAAAAGTTACGATCGGTTCGCACAAATTTTTCGTCCAGTAAAATAATTGTCCTGATATAAAATAGAACCGAATGTGGAAACGTGTACATTGTACAAGCCGATAAACATTTGATCGAATGCTACAGAACTTAAAATGGGCGGAGACTTAGTTGAATTATAAGGAGTCGTAATTGTTTACACT
This sequence comes from Nasonovia ribisnigri, assembly GCA_027563435.1. Classification (NCBI taxonomy): domain Eukaryota; kingdom Metazoa; phylum Arthropoda; class Insecta; order Hemiptera; family Aphididae; genus Nasonovia; species Nasonovia ribisnigri. Next base: position 179,624 of record JANEHU010000959.1, on the reverse strand, counting down.
CCCAACTGTGCTATAAATATGTCTACCGTGTATTACCTATATTGCAATAAACGATAATATACATTTATAGCAGCATAAAAATATGACAGTTAATAATAATTAAACAACATATTTCTATATAACACAAAAAATATCAAATACTTGTTGAACCTTGTAATTTTTTACCTATATTAAAGTAAAATAAACCTATTTTTATATTTTTATCTTTGGGATGAGATTGATCGGCCAAAAATTAAAATAGTTAAATAGATAAAAATATAATTAAATTTATAATTACTTAATTTTAAAACAATAACAGTTAGTATCAATATTTCATGTCGATTTAAAATCATTATTTTAATCGCAAATATTTAACCGTAAGGCTATTACGATCAACCTATAAAATTACAAAGTCATCAAACAGAACATTACAGTCAGGAAAAATCTGTAAAAAACATGGTTTATAAAGTCTGTTTGTCCGGGTTAATTATTTTTTACATTTTAATATATTTTTTTTTGTCAATTAATCAAAAAGTCAACTGACCTAACTAAGTTAATAAAGTTAGTATTAATCTTAAATCGAATTCTCAGCATTGTATTTGTTGCTTTGGACTTTAGTTAGTACAATTTCCTAATTTTTTCGTATAATAACAATAGCATATTAAAATTACTACCAAAAGAATAAATAACTTAATAGTGCAACTTCTAGAAAATTAGCCATGCAAAAAAGATACTTTTCATATCCTAATGTAGTAAAGTTTTCAGTGACATATTTTAAGATAGGCGGCATCAAATCTTTACTAAAGACGTCAAAAGTCAAAAATATGTCTCTGGTGCTTACCCACAATAAATTAAATAGGTACGTAACACTACCACAACAGGACAAACATAAAATAATGCTATATACAAAACCATTTATTCAATATGACGGATACCAGGGGAGGGGACGAATTCAATATCATATTATATACTATCGTCGAAATATAATTTTAGATATAATAATATAATTCTACATCTAAAATATTCAACAGTTTGCGTACGGTGCAGGCGATGCAGTGAAATTTGTCTTCTCACAGTGCTCGTGAGTGTTTAGTATATTGAACCTATTTATATAGAATAGATACAATTGAAACATAACAAGGTCGGGAGTGATACCGAGGTATAGGGTACTATGTATAATCTATTGTTTATAACTGAATAATATTATTATTGGTACATCAGATAATAATTAGCAAACACCCTAATATTTTAAGTTCGTTATATTACTGTTTATTTTATTATTTCATTAAAGAATATGATAATTTATCTTTGTATCTCGAATTATGTCTCGTTTATGACACAACACCATAAAATGTAAGAAAACAGGGACAATTAATGTTGTTCTTTCTTATTATACGCTTATATTAATGGCAAAGTGTCCTTGAAATGCTATTCAAATTTAACTTTAGGGTCCCAACTTTCAGTATCTGAAACATTTTTTCGTTCAATGTTCAGTGTTTCCTTTACCAATCGTATCATTATTTTACCAATTGCCATATATTGTGATAGAATGATGAAACTGAACCGCACAACCTAATCTTACGTTGTTTGTGTGTAATTAACAATACTGCTGTCCCGCTATTTTTCATTAATGTTAAATCTATGGTATTCTATGTATTCGAACGCCATAATATATCTATCATGCAATTGGGTTCGTTCCGTGATACCGAGGTATAGGGTAATATGTATAATTACATGTGGATAACTTACCGATCGGCGAAGAGTGGTGATGATAGTGTGATAGGGACGACGACGAGGACGACGTAGTTGCGTGGCCTCCTCCCATGTCAATGGACGTGGATGTTGGCGGAGGTGGCAGCGGCGGAGGCGCGCACAGGCTTACGTTCTGCAACAGCACGTTTCCCGTGTTGTTGTTGCTGTTGTGATTGTTGTGTTGGTGATGGTGGTGATTGTTTTGATGGTGGTGAGGATGGTGATACATGCCGGGCCCGGGCGGGTAACTGAGCGCACTAGACGGATGCTGACCATAGTGGGACTGATGGTGATGCTGTCCTTCGGCCGGGAACGCCAGCATGGGACTGCACGTAGCCAACTCCTGCCAGCCTCGCTGGTCCATTCCACTGTTGCCAGTTCTCGTGTAGCCCATCCTGCCCTGAAGCAACAAAGTTTCGTATTTAATTATAGCTCATCATATATTATCATATAATTTATTATAAATTATAATTATGAAATACCTAATTAAAAATATATTTAAAAAAAAAATATAAAACTTTTTTAAACAATAGAAAATGTATTTAATCAATATTAAGTACTTATTAATAATTTAGTTTTTGGTAGCAAACGATCATATAATTATGTAAGTACTTATGGTAACTAACGGTCCGGGCGGAAACAACGTGGGTATAATAAGTATTCAAAACTTATGTCTTGAAACCTAAAGCTTATGACGCCGGGACCAACATGGGAATCGTCATCATTTTTTAACTTACACCAGACGCATTGTTCATCCAAATTAAAATAAAGGAATATATATATATATTTATACTATATTATATATAGCGCTCAATTCATCCTATATGATATATGTATCACCAGCATACATGTGCTTTAGTATATTTCAACAATATATATCGGGGTGTTCCATAATGAATCAAACGATTTCAGTATATGCTAAACTCGAACCCTCGTAGTTTGGGATGTACAAACTATATAGCTATCACCTGAAAAAAGGATTCTCAAGTTTTTACTATTAGTGGATTGCGTTGAGGAACCCTTGAGCCAAGTGAAGCGTTTCGATCAGTTATAGACTAAAGTCGAATAGCCAACCGATCAGAAACAGGCTTTTTTACTTACGCGGTTAACCGCCCTTTTATTAATTTGTGATGGGTACATAAAATACAATGTATTTTGATGCTATTTTATGCCCCCTCCCTTTCCCGAGATCTTTATAAACTCAAGTCGCATTATTAGTAGATGACATGATTCAACAGGTTTATGAGGAATTTGAATATCACTTAGATATCAGCCGCGGTGCAAGTAAGGGGGTTTAGTGGGGTAGGTCACATTGAATATTTCTAAACATTGAAACTAAAAAATTATGTAATTTCTAACTTATAAATCTCATCCTAGCTTGTAATTTCACAAATTTAAAGTGAAATTTTAAAATAAATATATTTATATAGGTATTCATATATGATTTTTGAAATCAGATGAAGAATTTTGGAACACTCTTTACCTATAATATTAGTTACCTATATAAATCGTTTTTGTGCCAATATGACAATACCTATTTTATATACTAATAATATTATACTAACACAGATATTTTATAACTTTTCAAATTGTAATCACCATAATGATCACACGTTTTTAAACATGTATTTATCGTTTTAAGAACGTAAATTTAAACATATCATATAAAATTAGGCCAATACCAAATCTTACTCTTTGGTTATTTATTATTTGATGATAATAATTTTGATTCCTGTAGTTTGCATTTTAAATCAAAATAAAATATACTTGAGCGAGTATAATACTTATATTGTACCAATCAGGTGTATAACTATCTATTCAGAAAATTGTTGTTTTTTTTGTCTCAAACAGGATAATATATTTTTTTTAATCCAATATACAGTAATAATTCAAACAGAACAAAAATTATGCATTGTTTAAATATGTTACACGTAGACGGCAAACCCGTTACACGATACGATATAACTATACATTATATATTAGGGATAGGCAATAATTAAACTTTCACGTTTTCGTATGGTTGATATTAACTTAGGTCATAAAACAATAGAAATCAATAGTCATTATACTTAAATTATGTTATAATATTATCATATAAGTAACACACAATATGATGAATTTCTAAATCATCCGAGATTTGAAATACGAATTATTAAGATAGTATACGCCTATCTATTGTATATAACTGAATATTATTATTATTATTATTATTGGTACATCAGATAATAATTAGCAAACACCCCAATATTATAAGTTCATTATATTATAGTTTATTTTATTATTTCATTAAAGAATATAATAATTTATCTTTGTATCTCGAATCATATACCAATATATGACACAACATCACCATAAAATGTAAGAAAACAGGGACAGTTAATGTTATTCTTTCTACTTGTATTATACGCTTATATTAATGGCAAAATGTCCTGGGAATGATATTCAAATTTAATTTTCAGTATCTGAAACATTTTTTCGTTCAATGTTCCGTGTTTCTTTTATCAGTCGTATAATTATTTTACCAATCGCCATATATTGTGATAGAATGATGAAACTGAACCACACAACCTAACCTTACGTTTTTTTTGTGTAATTAACAACACTGCTGTCCCGCTATTTTTAATAAAAATTTAATCTATGGTATTCTATGTATTCGAACTCCATAATACATCTATCATGTAATTGGGTTCGTTCCGTATTTAAATATGAATAAATTTAAATTAAAAATATTATTCTCACGAAGAAATAACTTGTTAGTTATTAAAAATGTTGTTAGCTTATATTTATGCAACTGCATTGCACATATTCGTGTTATTGTTTTGAGAAACCCTGAATTGGCCAACTATTAGTACGAGGAAAACAATATGAGCAATAAAAATATTTACTACATTTTGATCGGTTATATTTTTATTGACATAGAAATCCGTTCCTTCCTTATATGATTAATATAAATTAGTTATCGCACTTGTATGGCTATTAAATGTTTATAGGTGTAAACTACGAACAGATTAAAAATATCACAAATAATATATTGTATATCTTATTTTTATTACATTATAAGTTAATTATTCAACAGGTTTACATTTAGGTAAGCTTGGAAATAACTCATGTTATAGACAATTTTCAGACATCAAATATGAAATAAATATAGACATTAATTTCATATTCACTTTAAGTATGTACCTACCTACATATTATATTATTATAAATTAAGACTTATGATGTAGAAATTGGTATATAAAATTGTATAGGTAATCAAGATTTTTTTTTATTAAGTTCTCATTTATTTTATCACACGTTAATTTTTAAAACAATATGGGTAACAAACATTTTAATACTATATACATATTATAGGTATATTATACATAACTATCAAACTATACATTTATAGTGATCCTTAGTAAGACAATAATCTGTATTTCATGGGCGGGACGTAAAACCCCTACAACGCAGTGTAACTTCAGTAAGTACATATTCCTTAAATGGCATACAAAATCTGAGCATTTAAAAATATATGTACTTAAAAATTCCAAAAATCAAAATGTATACGATTCCATAATAAAGGATAATAGGGAGACGAGCCTAAACACTACACTGCGAAACACGATACACTGTAGCAGATAATACATACTATTTTGTCTGGTGTTTTAGGGATACCTACTGTCATTTTGACATTTTAATGTGGCCCACTTACAGCACGTCATATTACCGACCCGATACGCACGTACTGATAGTGGTTCGTAATTCCGAATAATATGTATTGTACAATTAAATTGTTTCGAAGGGGTTGTTGCGTCGGATCGGCCACTCGAATAAACGCGCTCGTCTGCGGGCTTTTCTCCGTCACTATAGGTATATGTATTTAATATTTTCAAAATATTATACCCGCGCGAACAGGTAGCTGCCATACCCCAAGCTACGGAGCGACGACGGTCATCCATATGACGTATGATGGACCTGCCACGGCGACAACAATGCCGGCGAAATGCACATATTTCGTTTCCCTCGATTCCGAAACGCTGATTGCGTGATAATATTATTATTATGTGAAGGAGAGAAAAATATAACACAATAATAACACTATGTCACTATAACTATTACTGCCGTCCGAATTCAAAACGGTAGGTTTATTATAAAGCGCATATTATTATAAGTGCATGTGTAGTGTATGTATGTATGTATTATTATTATTATATTATATAAGAGGACGGAGCCCCCGAGTCCGGCGAGGGATGAGACTATATTATATATAATATGTACACTCGACCCGAAATTTCAAAAATAAATATATAATAATAATAAAAACGCACTTCCAGGCTCCAGCTATATATATATATATATATATATAATTGTTGTATTATTATAGTATAGGTATACATAATATTTTGTGGTAGGTAGTCGCTCGCGTTCATAATATAATAGAATAATATTATATATATACCTAGTTGTATATTTAATATATTATATATATGCGTAGGTACGTTTCAATACGCGGGATTATTATTTTACCATTCCGAGGTGAATTTCGTAGTCTCAAGTGGTTATGATAATAATTATCACGCGCGGAGTCAACACATTTGCCAGAGTGCACATTATATATTATATTATATTGTACTAAAGTCTACCTGCTGGCCGCCGATCCGAGCATGTATATTTGAGTAAATATTTATCTTACCCGTCAGACTACGGTCTCTCCACAACTACACAACAGCTCTTCCTGCTGCTACCATGTACGTGTCCTCCGCCTCCGCACGCCGTTAATGTGTGACTGACGTTTTTTTGCCTTTCCCTCCCTCATCACCCGGACACTGCAGACGCATGTGTATACGTATATAATATTATTATTTATTATTTGTTAGAGTGGACGACGACGCGTCAAGTCGTTTGAATAGAATTCTTAAATAATTTCGTGCCCACTTGACAGGAGCGACCATAAACGCGCGCACACACGCACACTATAACGTTCGTATATATTATATAAAGTACCTATATACCTACGTCGAGCAATAGATTGACATTTGTTACTAAAAAAATATAACCTCTATGGGCAGACATTTTTTAACTTTAACGTATAATAATCTATATTATAATAAGCGGTATGTTACCACTTAGATATATATATATATCATCCCCCCCTGCACACGACGGCGGGTGCAGAATGACCAGCGGGCTATATAGCATAGGCGACGACTAGATTTTCCTCACCCCGGGGGAGAAAGCTCGCCGCGGTTATGTCGCGTGAGAGTTTCGCAAATAGCCGGCGGAGCAGCTGTCCGATACGGGCTAATACGTCATATACTTTTATTATTATAATGTGTGTACGTTAGTGAACGCGGTCTAAGAACAATGTGAAACCCGTCGCTGGGCAATTTGTCAAGTCTTACAACGATAATAATAATAATGATAATAATAACAACAATTTGGTTGCGTCGGTCGTCGCTGCGCATATATAGCCTTGCCGCACTCACTCAAGGCACTCGGTAATAATATAATATTTTACACACCGTTTTGGGAAGAAAAAAGTCCTTATTAACCGCGGGAGAGGAGAGGAGAAAAACTGCGGTCCTGAAGATCTGTTGGCCGGAGAGCATAATTTGTTTGTTGTATAAATTATGTGTGTGTGTGCGTGTGTGTATTATTTTTCTCCGGAGCCCATTACCTCTGCCGACCGTTGCGCGCGCGTCATTAGCGCGTTATGGTATATTAACTTAAATAAATCGCGCGCGGCCCGTGTAGGACGCTAATTAAGTTTTCACGTGAGCTCGGATGCTACGGCGGTGGTTAATAGTTTGTGTGAAGTGTGAACAGTCCTTTTTCTCATCATATGTATAGGTAGGCGACTGCGCAGCGACGAACAGGACACGTATATTATTATGTTATTTTAGTATGTATGTATGTATAATATATATATATATATATATTAAATATTTTTATATTTCTCACCCGCGCAGCAATACATATATTATATACCTACTACCGCGTATTCGGTATACGTCCGACAATACATATATGTGCACAGTGCACGTATATTTGTGTATGTGTGCGCGTAAGTGAGCGTGTGTGTTTTGCTATACGAGGGGCATCGCGAGCGCGAGAGTTTGTTGATTGATGTCTGCCTCTCGACGACGGACCAAGGTCGATCGTAATTTTTCGACGACCTTAGGTAAATAATGGCGCATTAACATTTTTAAGGACGCGTATACACACACGTCGTCGTCGTAGTCGTTTCCCTCTATATTTAGGAGCTGGTAGGTACCCATACGTTTTATACGAGTATGCGAGTATTATATTATAGGTAGGTAGGTAAGTACCAAAATTCTTTAAAATATATATATAAACTCACTATACTCCGCAGGGGAAAAATCGCAATTAATTCTTTTTACGCGTAAAGTGTGTCATCGTGTTAATACGTCATATTGTTTTTTTTTCTTTCCCGGGATTATTCGTGGGACCGCGTACAGGCCATATAGTATAAATACTGCCGGTACATCTCAGTCGTCGTTGTCGTCCCCGCCCCACCGCCACCGCCGTAATCGCCGACCGCTCAACCAGCTATCATAATAATAAACAGGTAACTTTATCATTATAATTATTATTACGCACGGCTGCTGCGGTCATTATTATATTGTCGGACAGGAACATTATTGAATGCGAGAGAGGCCCATATAATTTCTACGAGGCACCCGACAACATCAGGCGAATAAATCATAATCTCGGTGGCATTTATATGAATGCCTTTACCTTTCAGACCTTCTGGCCATCATTGGTTCCCAATATAGCTAGCATGTGTACGTATAGTACGTACATAATATAATATTAATATAATATGATGAGCGTGGTATGGCCAGTGCAGCGACGGTGGCGACGGTGGCGGAGGGCTGCTTTGGTCGGTATCCACCGAAGAGTATATACGCGACGTGCGAAGTAATGTCAATCGATGGTCGTAAAAAAAAAAATAAAAAATATTGTTAACAGACAGTGTAACAATACCGTAGGTAGTTCACGTGTGCACTAAACTATGCACAAAGGTTTTTTTTGTAGGGTTCACGCTTCACACCGACGGGGTTTAATTTATATATTTCCTATATTAACAGAGCTAAGATCTTTCTTATCTTTCTCTTGAGAGAATCCTGTCCGACTAATATTCACATATAAAATGTTTAGATGTACCTATTTGTGATGGTGGACACGAACCAACCAAGAAAAGTTTCAGTCGAACTATATTATATTAGCCACCATATAATTTACTTTTTACAAGTTTAAAATACGTTTAATATTTTTTTTAATAGTAAGTAGATGTTTACAGGCATACAATACACGAATATATTTCTAAAGAGAATATTTTTGTTCACCGAGAAAACACGTTAAAGTCTCTATATATTTATTTTGTATTTCAATGTAGGTAAATATCATAAAAGTTATAATTTATAAGAGGACTGGCGTGTGTTGTCTCCGTCTTCAACACGGACGACATAGCAAATTTTTGTTCACCAACTTCAATAGTGTGCTGTTAGTTTTTATATTAGAGTGAATTGACCTATATGACCAAACTTTGAAGTAACGACATTAACTGTATTCTCTCGTTGGATTTTTACGATATTTTAATTTTTAAGGAACTAAAAGTATTTTAAAATATTAATGTTTTAAATACTTAACTCACTTAAAAATTAAAATATCGTAATAATCCAACTAGAAAACATGGATAATGTTGTTACTTAAAAGTTTGATAATTGGTCAATATTCACTCTAATACCAAAACTAACAGCATCCTAATGAAACTAGCGAACGAAGGTTTGGTATGTCGTACGCGGAGACAACACATATGGGTGCGACGTCCCCTTAATATAATTTGTAATATACAACAACAATTAATATCCGTCGACAAAATTAGCAAACAAAATCTGACGATAAATTATTGAAGATCAGAGCTAGCTTGCTATTTTTGGACGTATAGATGTTTAATAAGAGAATGATTTTCAATGTCCCATTGTAACAAATATAGTATAACTTATAATACTATGCAACATATATATATACAGTGGCGTGTTGACCGTAATTTTGAAGTGCAGTTGCTGGATAATTGTAAAGAGCTGGGTGGGCTTAGTACTGTACTAAGTACTAGTAGCCCAGTAGTACTGGGCTTAGTATAAAATTGTAATACAAGACTAACTTCATCTAAATATGATATTTAATAAGAACTATAAAGTGACTTTAATATTAAATACTGTGTGTAAATTTACATAGTAATTAATAATTCAATAACAGTATATTCAAAATATAGAGATACCTAAATTTTTTTGTGCATATTGTACGTCGTATACATGCCACATTATGGGTAATGGTCAATGGATACTGCAGTGTAAGAGTCAAGAGGTGGAAGTCATTCAAAAAATGAATTGTCCGATAAAACATATATATAATATATATATATATCATATATGTATACATTTAGAAACAATGAGCAGTAAATAATTAGTAAGAAATAACAATGATAACTAATACATTACAAAAATAATAAAAATGATGATTAATAATAGGAATAATAAAGATTGTCATAATAATAATTTTATAAATTCAGATCAAACTGGTTTCGAATCGATACGATGGCATTAATAAAGTCGTTAAATATAAAGTTATTTTTATTTTTGTTTTCAAAAATATTTTTGGAGCTTTATTATGTTGTCAAAACATTAAATAAGCAATGGCAATCAAAAATATGAAATTATATAAAATATTTAATTATAAGAAACATTATTATAACCAAATAGAAAACAATATAGTTGTTCAACTGTAACACTATATTTTCATTCTTAATTTTGAAATGTATATTTAATAACAATGCAAATAGTAATTATTTATTATTAAAATGTAAGTGTCAGAAAATGTCACTAATATAATATATTTACATATATCATCAATATTGGTTCTTAAAATGCACCTATTTTAAAAAAATAATGTAATGATTAATTTAGTAATTTTACTAAAGTAAAGTATCTTAAAGTACCTACATGTAAAATAACTTACAATAAAATGTAATTAAACCAACATCAAATTTCTTAAAGAGTAATTTTGTAAGAGTTAACTCGTGATTAAAGTTAAGTTATTCCCCCCCCAAAAAAAAAAAAAAAAACCACAGGAGTCTATTACCTCTCTCTATAACCACTTTGCCAGTAACAAATGTTTTTTTATTAAATAAAAAACGATAATTTGATAATTAGACATAACGAATAAGTATCGACACTTATTCATTATTTCCAAGCATTTATTTTGCAATCAATATTTCAACCTTTTTACTATAATAAACATTTTTTAATCTGAGAAACTATCGTTTAGCATAATATACTCGTTGTTTGCCGATTTGCAAACGGTCTCAATGTTTCATTAAATAAAATAACGTTTGGAAGAAAAATAGTTTATACGGATAGCTATAGTTACTGTAACTTGTAAATAGTAGGTACTTAACTTTTAAAAGCTAAGAAATATTAAACTAGACATATGTGATTTCTGACCGACTTATGGGACAGCAATCTCAGAATAGACTGCACCATACGAACTACAAAGTGGTTGATTGTTGTCACTCATTGCTAAAAATATTAATTATAATATATTTATGGGCACAGTAAGGATTTATTTGGTTGATCAAATACTGTAATTGGTATAGTAGTTACATTTGAAGGCCGTCGTTATTGTTCAAAAACACACGATATGTTTACTTACAGCTATATCGAGGTATATAAGTATAGGTACATATTATATAATAGTATTATGGATGGTTTAGGTATATCACTATATTGTAATTCGTAATATCGTATATGCAATATTAGTTCTCATTTTTTTTTTTTAGGCAAGACAATTTGAATATTACGCGCAGCTAGTAATAATACATAATAATATTATATTATTATTACTATGGGAAATTCTCCACACACACAAGCTGCCTGCACGGCGAGTGTTTGACGTGTGAGCGCACCCCAACCCGGTAGTTCACGTTGACAAATAGAGCGGCGGCGGCGCCTTATTTGAATTTGATTGTGAGACTTATTAGGGGGCGTATATAATTTGGAAAATTGTGTAGATCAAATAAACGCGGGCAGGCAGGTCGGCGGCCGTTTGAAGGACAGCCGACTATAAATTAAAAAAGTAAAGAAGCGAGAGGGAGAGAAAGATGTAAAAAAACCTGCGGCCGGCGCAAAGCCTAATTACTTTAATAGACGCGCGTTATATACACACACACGAACGTATACACACATACACACATACACCTACAGCCTAGTATTACGTGTAATTTAAGGTCTCCCGATGTATAATAATATGACTTAACCACGCGCGGTGTTGTATAAAACGCATATAGGACGCACCGCGAACACACTTCTACGACGACGACGCTCGTGCACGTATTTTACTGCATAACGCCTCCCTCGTTTAATGACCGAGACACGTTACCAGTGTGCCCCGTATCCCTTTAGCAACAATGATAATAATAATGATGATAATAATAATAATAATAATAAAAATAATATAATAATCATACACGGCTTTCGACATTCGTTTCGGTTGTTTTGGTATACATTTATTCGGGTTTTAAGTATACGAAACCACAGTTTCTTAATATGTGATACCACGATAATACCGAATTTTTACAAACATAAATATATATAACTTTTAAATTGAACAGCCTATTATCTTATATTATGTTTCGTCTTCTAAAACGCTATAATAATATAAACCTATCCACAGTCAGTAAATATATTATTGTAATTTGTAAGCTATGGTGTTATATGTTATTTAAAAACAATAATTGGCAGGGATGAGAGGACTATTATAAAATATATACTATATACATGACATGTATAAAATCTACCCTCCCTCTTAAAATAAACTCTAGCATCACGTGATGCAAAATGGCTTGTCTGTGTATGTTACAGGTCCCTTGATTCAGGGTGATAATGATTCGAATTCACTGAGGTGAATAAAATATGATTTTTCAATGTGCACTTCTGTATAGGGCAAATAAGGAACTGAATCAATATAATTAGTAATTACGATAAATTGTTAGTTAAAAGTATGCTCAATACGCCAAGATGGTGATTAAAATCTACGTTTCTAAAAATGCTGTTTATAATTATGAAATATATGTTTTAATACCACCATAGCATTATAATAATGAATTAATTTTTAAGATTTTATGACTGTATAATAAAGTATAATAGCTATAATAAATGTTTGTAACATAACTATACTTACAGTATAGGTACATCTATAATACTTACAACTTCAATACCTAAGAATTATGTATAGACACGTATATATTTGTACAACATAATGCTATACCTATACTTATGGGCAAGCCTGGGCAGAAACAAGTTAAAAAGTTAAAGTTAATTTTAACTTAACTGATTTTTACTAATATAAACTGAATAAATTAACGTTAACGAATTACTTTTAATCAAATTCAAATTTAGTTTTTATTATTTTAAACCAAATAATTGGCTATTTATATATAAAAAAAAAATGTTTAAATAAATTAATTTAAGTTAATAAGTTAATTGTAAGTTATCATATACCTAACGATTAACTTAACTGAGTTAAAAAAAATTAAATTAAGATGACTATTAACTTTAAAATGTATATAATTTTTTCTATCAACTTAAATTAACTCAGCTAAAAATTATCGTTAACTTGCATAGGTTTGCTTATAGGTACCTACGAATTTCATAAATTTATAAAAAAAATTATTTACTTCAAAAAAGTTTATAATGTAAGTTGAGTCACATTATTAAAATTATATTGTAGTAATAATCTTATATAATTTATTCTATTTTTCATATTTAAATATGATTTGCATTTCTAAAATCACTTTAACTTAAAATAATTAATACATAATTATACAAAAATAAATACAACTATTCTTAAAAGATCAATTAACCTACACTTATACATCAGAATAATAAATATAGGTGTATAATATAATTTATTACACTTACTCTTAAATATCCTGTGTAAATATATGATCCCAAAACAGTTACCTATTTAAAAACTATAGCTCTAATAATTAACGTCATCCTATATCCATTTGAAAGTTTTAAATTGTATATATATCTATAGTATATTAGGTACTTTAATAGTATTATATGTATATATATATTATAATATGGGTAAGGTGATTATCAGTTATCAAGCAACTAATAATCAGGGTGATTTACATATTTTTATAAGAGTATTTAATTTATTACCGCGTTTATACCCCCGAGTTATGTACAAATTCGTTATTATTTAAATTTTTTTATTAACTTGGTACCTATATAAAGCCATTATAGTATCGAAAATTACAAATCCATACTTTTTAAACTATTAAATTCAGAAGATTTAAATTAAACAAAAAAATTCCTTTTAATAGTAAGAAATGGAATATCATCAGAAGAAAACGGTCAATCTTGAGAGACTTCAACTAACGTACATGTCATACACTCTTATGCTGTATATGGTTACGGAGTGTTCAGTTATTTAAATGTCTTAAAAACGAAATCATATACATATATAGGTGTCTGCATAATATATATTACAACATGATGATTGATGATGCGTGCTTACTTGAGAACTGCAATCGGCCAAATCAAATCTCCTACAAAACGCCAATGGCTGCACCTCTTCGAACCGGCAAACGTTTTCGGATATCATTTCGTACGGATTAACATGTTAATCCACACAATACGATAATGTACATATATTATATGTTATATTTTAAATACAAATATATTTTGAGATACCACATGCAATTATTATTAAAAATATACATATATACGAGATGTATGGTGAAAAATTCTAAATTAAAATATCGACGAAAAAACGGATGATCGGTAACAATATGGTTGCGGTTACACGATAAATGTAATATTAAATTATAGGCATGAACGCGCGCGCTGTAAAATACGACGTTACGCGAAGGTGGAACGAACGAAAAATATGTATAAAATATCTTCCGAGCTACCGGACACCTCGTCACGAACTGTCCATCTCCCGGGCAGGTCGGCGGCGAAGGTTGCGACGACAGCGGCGGCAACAGCATCCACCGCCGCCCGCATCGGACGGACCGACCGACCGACTCCGTTTCTCTTTGCGCTCCCACCGACCGCACGTGCATGAAAACAAAAAAAAAGTTCCGGGTAATCGCCGCCGCCGCGCTTTATCGCCGTTGTGCAATAAACGAATTGGGCTTTATTGCGTACATGCGTTTACAATATAGGTATACCTACCATAGGTTAGGTACCATATACATTATACATATAGGTGGTAATGTGCACAATAACGACGACGACGACGACTGTGGATATATTATTATTATTCTCGGAACATAATCATTAAAACCGCGCGAAAGTCGCTCAAAAAACTTCTATCTACATAGTCGTAAATCTGTGATAAAAAAAATATTTACGCAATATTATTTTATGCGCTGTAAAGCCTAAAATTGACATTCGAAATATTCAGTAGTGATTCCGTAAAAATACAATTCAATTGTGTTGCTAAAGAATAAAGCTCATACATTTAATGAATGCATAGAAATTTTCAAAATATGCATAATTTCAACAACGATTTTCAACTAGATAGTATATGGCGAAATGGTTGGATATGCCGACATCCTGCAATATGTGCCTACCTATAAGTAAACGCATTTGTGTGTATTTGACTTAATCATTCTATACCAAAATACAAGAACCTAATACCAATATGATGACATTATAACTATTCGTTTGGTAAGTCATAAACTTAAGGGTAATAAAGAAATAACCAAGCAAATTTTTTAAAGTTATATAATGAATTGACTAGCAAGGAATTACGGTATAGAGATTTTCTAACAATAATCTCCGTATGAAATGATGGAAATGAAAATGGAAACAGTCTATTAGTACGTATTTATTAAGCATAAAATTCTTACTATACATATATGCCTATATAATAAAGATTAGACTATTATATTATGTTAGTCAAACAGTTAATAAAGTGTACCTATAATATATAATTTAGTCAAAAGTATGATTTAAACGTAGGTATATAGGTATTATAATATATTTACTTACATTATATACTTCAATATACAGCTTGCAATAATTCTAATATATATGTCATATACAGTATACACTGTAGGTAACGTATAATATTCAATTAATGTAATGAAAAATAGGTACAATACAGAATAAGCCGTGATATATACCTGTGTATACTGTCTATACGTTTTATCTTGTACGAAAAACAACAATATATATAGCGATATCAATTTTACTGCGCAGCAAAATCACTACAATAGGCGATATAATATTATCAGAAAATGTTTAGCACAATGTAACTTCTTCGTCGAAAGACCACATTTTATAAAAAAAAGTAGGATTATACCTACCACCGAAAATACTCTCATCTTCTGCAAGTTTGTAAATATAAGTGCTTAACCCTAACATTAACTTATATAGGAACCACAATTTTAATTTGCTTTTTATTATAGAGATGTGGAGTCTAAAGATACTGCATATTATAATAAATATTTCAGCACCACTGCAGCGTACCTCTTAAGGTGGATAATGAATAATATAATATACCTATTCTATTTATAGGTACATAAGTAATAACTACAGGTGATACGCATGAGACATATTATAATATTATAGATATATGTCTTAGATATTAAATGCGAGCGAACATTATATTATATTATATTATCGTCCACGCGCGAATTGACTGTGGGGTGCGCGGTATAGGTGTACGTGAAAAAGACGCATATAATATATGGTGGGTTAACAATTTTTTTTTCGCACGTCTCGCGGGATCGTCCACCGCGGACGACGACACAATACACGCGTTATGTGGACCGTATATATTATATTATATTATACACTATTAGTGTTGTTGGACATGCCGACGCCACGCCGTTTTCGTGTTGTATTATTATACTATTATGTGCAGTGTCGTGAGATGAGCGTGTGTGTGCGTGTGCGCAGCATAATAATAAATCATTGGGACAGTGCGCGCGGGGGATCAAAGGTCGCCGTCGCCGGGGCGACACGAGTAAAAGGAAAGGATTTTGCCTTCTTTTTTCTTTTTCTTCTTTTTTGCGGCGCGCAGTACACAGACACACACTCGTTCGAAAACCCGATGCGATTGATCATTAATCAACGATGAAAAGGTCGGTCGCCACGTCTCCGTCCGTCCGTCCGTCCGTCCGTCTCTTTCTCTCTTACAACATATTACTATTATTGTTATATATATATATATACATGGTACACACACCTATACCCATATTATATATTATACGTGTATATACGGGCGACGCGCGACGGCGATAATAATATAATCGGCAAGGGCTGTTTTTAAAACGTGCGCGCCTTAGGTGAATATAAATGTATATATATGATATTATTATATAGCCGGTTGTCGATTGTTGTTCGGCGGGGGCCGGCCGACCAATCCAACATTTTACGGTGCACGGACCCGCCCCCGTGAGCGCACCGACCCGCCGACCGAGACGACAACCGCCACCGACTGCATCCTGCGCTAGACACCACACACCATAATGCACGTGGGGGGGGGGGGTTGACATGGGATGCTACAGGGCGGTGGTGTATAACGGACTGCAGCGGCGGGGCACAAATGCCGGGAGTTTTATTACAATAAAAAATAACTATTTTTTTTTTATTATTATTATTTTCAGTATGTTTTTTCTCTTACCGTCCACCCCACTCGTAGTGTTGTAGGTAGTATGTAAGCAGCACGCGTGTGTGTGTGCGTGTGTACTGTGTAATGCAGTAGGTATGTAGCCATTAAATATAGGTATAGCAGATACTTATGTACATATAATATACAATATACAATATACGCATGGAATGTTATTCCGATGACGCGCACTTGACATTTATTTTTGTACGACACTTCTTCTCCCTTCACATTACACCAGTCAACACTATACCACCACACGAATGCGAACAACGAATATTATAATTATTATTATTATCATCTTATATTTTTCTTAAATGTTATTTTATCGAAATCCATTATATATATATATATACATAGGTATACAATACAATCGCGTTCCCACGTCGTTAGCGAGTCAACGACTGTCGACTATATACACACACTGCAACGCACTAACTCGAAATACGCTTTAAAAGACTCGACTTGTCCGAAAGACGACGACGACGACGAATATTTCAACAGATTCACGTACACTATCTATAGAACGTTTGAAATAATATATATTTTTATTTTTAAAGCTTAAGGCAACGTCCAACAATACATTTTTTAACTATCGTAGAACTCGTACTATTATAATATATACAATATACCATAATTGATTGAATTTAAGTATAATCAGTAAACGTAAATTATTTACTAGATAGTCAAAACGTTTGAAAATAAATATTTAATCATTTTAATTAGCTGTTCATGTATACAATATAAAATATATAATATGTATCTATGTAGGTAGGTATATCTACACGATTAAAAATAACATTGTTAAATTATTTCCGCGTTGACTTGTAGTTACTACACACTTATATCAATAAAATAAATGGACAAATAATTATGAAGAGGAAACAATGTGACCATACGGCATACATCATTAATATATTAGACTTAATGATATTAATAAACAATGTTATTTGCTGTTGGAAATTAAACCTATTATAACATTGAAATCACAATTATTTTTAAAATATTATATTTAGGTAGTAACGTTTTATAGTGACACCCGAACAACTTTAATAAAATTGGTATATTCAAAAACTAAATAAATAATATAAATTATAATTTATAAATAATAGATAAATAATAAATTCATACAATTTAAAGCAATGAAAAATATATGTAGCTCATGAGAAATAAGAAGACACCAGATTTACGTTTAAAAACGATTTTTCCCGTGGCCATCCGGTGGCTTCTTATTTTGAACAGGGTATATATAGCCAAGCAGATATGTAAAAGTTTTAACACCACGTAATATTTACCTACCTATACGATATTTTATCGATAAGTATTAAAACATTTTAAATTAGATAACTCTTGTCCAAAACTTCAACCATTTATTTCGAATGGTCCGTTTTTCTAACTGTGATAGGTAATTTAAATATAATTATATCATCGCACGACAATTTGACACAGAGATGGATATTGATTAATCCAATATAATACTCAATATTATAATACACATAATAACATTATACAAAGTTAAAGTGATCATTATTTTAAGGGGCAAAAAAAATCATAATAACAACCGAATTTATTTGATTGGACCGGAACATAAATTGTAGTTGGTACGTAACTACCTACCGCGCGTTACAGGACAGTAATAATATATTAATATATAAGTCATTGCGGCGAGGTACCTACATAATGTTAATAATATAATAATATATTATATTATTATACATAATTTACCCGCACGTGGTGTGTCGGTGTTGCCCCACACGACCGCACACAGTCGTAAAATCAGTACGTCTACCGACAATAGAACGCACACCGGTGGCTAACTGCTGCTGCCGAGAGTGCAAAAATTGCCAATAAAGTGTATGGTCGCAATAGTTTTTAGGTTGGTCATTATCGTATCGTAAAAGTCCATCGGGGCCTTGTCATTAACGCCCGTTTCACCGCTACTGTATCTCTTCTTATTGGCCGTAAATCTACTTTCATGGTTGAAAATTAATAAATATGCTATAAACGCACTTCCATAGTAATATTATCTTCTATTACCCGGTACGAATATGTATGTATTTGGTAGGTATATATATATATACTATGTTTAATGTTTATGCATATTTATGTGTACCACGTCTCCACTACAATGGTAAGAGTATAATAACTATAATATGTATAACCTAAAGTCACCGCCGACAAGGAAATATTTAATATTAATAGCAATATTAATGATGCCTACTTTTATATAGGTACTACTTTACTTTTATCGAAAACATAAGTTATTGGTTATTTCTAACCGACAATGCATCAATGCATTTTCAACTATAATAATATAATAATATGTAATAATCAGTAAATGTGTCTTTTATTCTTTTACATTCGTTTTTTTTTTATTTTTCAGAGATTGGCTACTGTCTTTATTACTATACAATATGATACAACTATATGTATACATAATAATATATACTATATTAATATATGATACATGTACACCACTACACCATGTTGTAACGATTTTTACATCATTAATATATTTTTGTAAACATAATATATGTTATATATAATATGTACCTATTATTTACAATAATATGCTGACTATATATTAAGCCTCTCCTGTTTTGGTGCCACATTTATATTGTAAGGCTACGGCCAAATATCTAAATGTAAGGGAAGCGCCAGTTCTCCGCGATAAAAATAACTGACTATTTCCTTACAGACTATTTTATGCACCTACCACATAAATCTCCTTGCACTAAATACACACAGACGTCTCTTTTTTCCTCTTCGATAATTTCTTTTGAATCTAATGTTATATCAACTATAATACACGTGCAAACACTCGCAGTATTGTTAATGTAAGGGTAATTATTGTACAGGGGTAAGTATTGTGCAAACACTTCACCTTCGTGAAGTAATACGCGACATGTTAAAAAAAGTATTGCAAATGTTTATTATTTGTATTTTGTTTATTATTATAGGTATAGTTTTCTGATTATTATTTTATCAGTTTATTATTATTATTATTATTAGTTATTATAACTGATGTATACTGTATAGTTTACCCAGTGGCGTATTTAGAATGTTGCTGCCCTAGGTATACATTTTTTTAAATGTCCTATTCCTCTCCCGGTTTTATACGGTGAAAATTCTCACCCGTAAAAAACTTACCACACATGTGATATGGTAATAATTACATGAAGTATAAAACTCTATCGGGTGCCCACGATACCAAAATAATCAAAGCAAATTGTAAAATTGTAAAATTTATTTTTTATCTATTTATAAAATAGTAAACATATTATAAAAGTAATTGAAAAAAACATCGATTAAGCCGCAAAATGGTATAGGGCCTTATGTGGCGGGGATTTGTCACTAGAACCCGTGTGGTCACCCATCCGAGAACTAGTTACACCAGCTGATGCTTGATTTCTGAATACGTTTTGTGAATAAAGCCAACCACTACGCCACACCAGGCCACCATTATCTATTTATAAGTAATGATACCATACATTTTAGATTCTTAGCGGAGCGATTGATTTTACAATGATGATTATTTTTTTGTGTATCTGTCATTAGTCATCACCGTTTGGGGCAGTAAAACTGCTTGGATTTTCTTCAACAGTATTTTGTTCAGTGGGAAAATTAATCTAGTTGGTGCATTCGGAAGGTCAACATTTAAAACTCCTAATAGTTTTCAAAAGCAAGGGGAAAAAATAAAAATTAGGAAAAACGGGAAATCGGTTTTTGGTGTAGCTCTAAAACAAATTACCGTAAATTCATGATATTATATCATTGACATCAAATTGAATACCATCCATTAAACAATGACCTACTACTGTACAGCATAGGAACATCTACAGCTAGATTATATTAGTGTTAAACTATATTTTAAAATTGAAAGTAACATGGTTATACTAATAATATTATATACCTACTTACCTATATCATATTTTATATACTAGAAAAGAGATTTTTATATTATTTTTAAGAAGTTTAAAAACAAAATTTTCTCTCAATTTTCTAAACGACTGAATATTTTTACAGTTCATTTATTTTTTAATATTTCCTCCCACTTATAATATTATAAATAGCTTTCTCATTGCGTGGTTTTCAATATATATATATAATATATACTAAAATAGAAATTTGAATTGTGTATGGTTGGATCGTTAAAAAAAAAACCTAGTAGGTACCTATATTAACAATTATTTTCTACAAATAACATTTTTTTCATGTAGGTGTATTTGAATATTTGTTATATATTTATTAAACATAAGTGATAAGTCTAAAAAAATAGTAAGAAAACATTTTAGTTTTCTGTTATACCTGGGGAAGGAAGGAAGTCCAGAGTAAATAAGGATTATAATTTATAGGGTTGAATATATTTACTAGGTAAATAGGATTATGGATTGCCATTGATAAATGTATTATATTAATATAGAAATACCTTAATGCTTAATTTTACAGCACTATAGTATACTGATGATGAGCATAACTAGTATTTATATGTAGACCTACAACCTGTAACTGGTGCTAAAGCCGTGCATTTTTAAACAGAGGAATAGTGGCAAATAACAACATTACATTTTTAGAACGATTTCCAGTTATTTTGAGAATTATGTCTCTTTTACGCCAATGAATAGTACGTATAGTATAGATACAAAACAAATAACAGTTATAGGTAGGTAGGTAGGTAGTGAAAAGTCTCAGTACTTAATTAATTTGCCATAATTATACAACTAACAAGTGCTATTGAGCAAGTAGCAGAACTAAGAAAATCGACATTTTAGGTGTAATCTAAAAGGTATACCTATATATATAGATATAGATGTTGATTATAGGTCACCAGCCTGTATTTTAATCGAGAATCAGATTATACTACTCAAACTAATTGTTATATGTATGTACTAATTTATTATATTAGGTATGTTGTTGAAAGCATTAACTATTAATTTAATTAGTACAACATATTTTGACAGACATCTGTAAGTCTTATGTGTGCTCCTAGAGAAATAATAATTTATTGGTATAGCTTGAGCACTTGAATAGGAAACTACGTATACCGTAATCTATGTCCTATAAAAAACCGTGTAGGCGTAAGTGATTACAATTCTATAAATATTTTAAATAAGTTAAATAGGTATAGGCACATTTAATAATAAATAATTTGTTGATGTCATCATTGTTACTCGAATGGCCTATATCTAAATTACAATCGAAACTGAAAATATAATGTATCCAAAAAGTATTTAACTAACATTATGATGATATTATCTGTTTAAGAAGAAATATATTATATAATAATTAATAAATGATAAATATGGTATTTAGTAAAGCAATTTTACAAGTAATGATTTGCTTACTACCTACTAGTGAACTAGTTGAGAACTAATTAAAAATAATTGTAAGTCATCTTAAAGAACATTATTAGTCTTTTAAAAACGGCGAGTATACAAAATATTATGAATAGTATCGGTAGCATAAACCTTGGTCCGAGAATAATTTTCATAATTCACGCTCCACGAAATATTATTTATACGTTTCGAAATTATAATTTATTGCTTTCGATTAACTATATAGGTACAAAAAAACTAATTCAATTACTTAAATTAATAACTTAAACAAGATCTTATTTGTATGGTTAACAAACCAATTCAACTTTAAACTAAGAGATCTCAACTAACCTATCTAGCCTAACATCTAACCTAACTGATACATGAATAAAATAAAAGGACATTTATTTATATTGATGACTTAATATTTATCAACTATAAAATTATTAATAATAAAATCCTAATACGCCAATTAATGTCTAGCTAAACAGAACATATGTAATAATACATAAATATTGATATTATTTACCGCTTACCTATACACAACAACATCATTATAATTTATAATACCATTTAATCAATCAATTATAGTTTCATAACTATTATGAACTTAACTTTATGGTAAATATCTAACATACTATATACAATATACACAATGCGTACATCATAGGTAGGTTAAATTCAAACGCACGTGTGTAGGTATAAGTGTATGCGTACACTATCACATCGTTTATTATTTTTTCGTGGTCGTTATTATAATACACAGGACAACAAAAACACAAAAGACCAAAATATTGTCGCGACAACACCACACAACGCATATAATATACCATCAACAGGTCGTATAGTTGCGGCGGTGACTTAAACGCGACATGAGGTGTACTTATGTACACAAATATGTGTATATATATGTGTATGTGAGAGAGTATGTGAATCGGTCCAAAGACACCTACAGACATGTCTCAACACACTGCGCACTAAAAAAATAAAACGAAATCCTACGCAAAATAAAAATTCAATGAGCGCAAACGAGCGCGCGATACACAAACAAAAATATTCTTTTAATTTATTTCTTGATGAAGCTCTGATGACCTGTGTGCGTTAAAGGCTAAAAATGTATAAGAATAGTACACGAACCTAGGTATATACAATATACATTTATATATATCACAAATATTATATTATAATTTTAAAACGTAGGTATACAATATACTTACCTATATATACTTATAGGCGCAAAGAAGAAGCAAAACGAAGGCGTTACATAAATTGTGCACAATAAATCATCCGAAAACTGTTGTGCAGAGCGTTCATAAACTATTTCACACCACCAAGAGACAAATGTGTGTCAATTATCATTATTTTTCAACGGCGAAATTCGGCACACAAAAAGGTAGGTGTCGGCTTAATGGCCGTGTTTAGTATTAAAAAAAAAAACTCGCGCGCACATTAATATATTAAATAGATATATTTTAGACATATACGATATACAATGTAATTAACTTTGGCTTCACGTCAAGACCGCGTGCGATAATTAAGAGGCTGCGCTGCAGTAGGAATGGTTTATTTGTTTTTTTTTTACCATCTCCGGTTGTTGTTCCCTTTAATGTGCGCAGTTTTTTCTCTACTTCACCTCTTCTATTACACACACACACACACACACACACCATACATTGTACACACAATCTGGAACCTCGAAAACCATAATTAGTTCAATGATGGATGTTTCGGTGACATCATTTCGACAGCCCTGCCTAACAATAACATATACATTATACATACATACATACATACATACATACATACATACATACATACATACCTACATACATACATACATACATACATACATACATACATTTATACATATATGTATATTTTAATCTGTTGTTCGATAATTACCACTATACGATGACTACCGCAAAACAATCAATCTTTTATCGCACATACTGACACATTATAATATTATATATACTGACTTATACGCGAGGAGAGCCCGTTTACATTGACACATTTCCGGCGGTCGACGATATTGCATATTGGATACGTAGCGGTGGCGGCGAAAAAAAACAGTTTTAAAAATAATTAACAGAAGCTTTTAATTCCGCGCGATGGAAGACCTTGGAGAAATACGACCTTGTTGCCCTAACCAGAGTATACCCCTCACTAACAAATTAAATTAATGATTGACAAAACCACAACGACAAGCAAAGTATATATGTATATAATATATATATGGTAAGGTATAATTAGTTAATAATAAATCGAATGCAATTGCCCATATTTTCGAATATCGTTATATACAGTGAAATATAACGTTTAACGGACTTCAAACGGTTTTCACACCATACTTCTATTTATTTTTTTCATAATAAATTTAAAAAAAACAATAAGTTAAAAATATAGATTTATATTGAATTATTATAAGATCACGTACGCTGAAGATTATACATTTTAAACTGAGGACCTACTTTTTTTTAATACAAGTATACATATTTAATATTAGTATTTAGGTTATACGTCTGTTTAAATACCTACTAAACGATATTTAATTGCTATACAACAAACATCTTTTACTGAACATGTATATATATATATGAGTTTAAATTCATAGTTTGTGGAAGTGGTTAATTAATGAAGTGTGTCACTATAATAAATTATTTAGTGCCTATTACATACATATTACGATATAAGATGAACGTTATAATTTATTATAAATCATTTATAATAAAACTGGCAATTTATATTTTATAACATTAAAGATCAACAGATTGAGCAATAAAGGTACTATCCATCTGAAAGACTGAAACACAATATAATAATAATTAATTCGAATAATTTGTTTATAATTGATAATAATGTATTGCTATTGACCATTTGTGTTTTAACAAATAGTTACAAATGTTTAGATATGAATAAAATGTTTAGTGTAAGTTTTAAATGTCTATACCTATACCTATATGTAGACGAATAATTAATTTTTTATTATTAAATACCATGAAATATAAATAATATAATTATTTTGTTTTTAATTTTAATAATAAACCTATATATTATAAAAATTGATAAAAATACTGTTTTTAATTTGTATTTCCAATCAATACCTTTATATTGATATTATATCATACGAAAACCAAAAAATCAACATAGTGTAGGTAGGACAGGTACGATATTAAAATGTATCCATATTCTAATAGGTGTCACATGCCAGGTATTCAAGTGATTAAATCTTATATTTTTGTAACTTAATTGTAAGCCCTCCCCCCCCCCCCCCGGGCAAGGCCCCCTGACACGAAATGTATACCTACACACCACCAATCGATGACGAGCGTCAGTCAGGTTGCGGGAGCTATTATGGACGTTATTTTTGTCGGCGCATCCGAGTTGGGTCCCGAGTACTAGGGTTAAATCACGGGTAGTACACTAGTTGGGTCCGGGTTTTTTTTTAGGTACTACACGAGTTGGGTCCGGGATTTTTGCAGGTACTACACTAGTTAGGTCTGGGACATATATTAAAATAAGAAGCTCAGAAATAATGAAAAAAAGAAACTGTATTATACTCGTACTAAAAAGAAAAATGTATAAAAGACAAAATGAATGAAAAAAATCAGGAATAATTCGGTTTGATTTTGTAAATTTTGTTGATTTATTATATTTTTAATATTTTTTCTTTGTTTAGTACCTGCATGTTATTGCCATTAATTATTAAAATAAATTTCGAATAATTTATATTTTTAATGGCAAAGAAACTAAAATAAATATTTTTAACCATACTTTTGGTCTAAATAGATCATAGACACAGTCCTAAGTCTGTTAAAATGGGAAAGAAAATTATATTATGTAGTACTCACAAAATAAAAAATTAAGGACCCAACTAGTATAGCAATTTTTAATTCGGGACCCAACTAGGATACAGCCATTTTTGTAAACTTGCTTTATTTCAATAAACGATGGGAGTTAGAGGAGAAATAATGCTAACCACAGTTCCTCATATGGCTCTCGGTACCACAGATAAAAAAATTATTAGGTTTCACTTAAATTTTTCCCATAAGTACCCCAAATATATATCCTCCTAAATGTTGATGGGCGACTGCCGAACAAAATAAATAAATTAATCATTTTTACGAAGCCGAAAAATGTTTTAGAAACAATATGAATACATAACCGTATTTGTTATGAAACAATAACCAATAAAACACGATCACTAGGTAAAGCTAGGTTATTTATAGCTTTATAAGGTATGTTAGGATTTACTTTTCGCGTGCTCAATAAAATATGAAATGCATACAATTTTTCGGGTTTTAACAAAAAACATTTTGTAAAATTTTAAATTTACTAATAATGACGCTGAAAAATAATATAATTTATAATTAACTAAAAACTAAAAACTAAAAACAAAGTTAAATAATTATTTGGACTATATAAGTAGGTATACATTTATATTTCAACATACGCATCTTTTGTTTGAAAATTATATAATTATATAATTATAAAAAAAGGGCAGGTAAGTGGATGTCGCTTTGCTGTACAGTAGGTTACAAGTGGGTCACTGTTTAATGGATGGTATTCAATTTGAAATCAATGATATAATATCTTTGTATATGAAAAACGATTCTGAGCCGAGACGGTTTGTCAGTGTGGATATTTTATATTATATTTTATTGTTATTTCTTATTATTAATAAGGTAGCTGGTAAGTTGAATTAATATTATAAAATTACAACAAAATAACTAAGATCGTTATTCGGTGTTATTTAATATGTAATTTCGTCCAAATTTGATCATAAAATAACTATAAAAAAGAACTGTGTGTTTATATTTTTGAGATTTTTTAGTTACAGAATAACCTACTTACGTGGAACCTTGTTTTAAATGTTCAAACCTTAGCTATAACAGTTGAACATTTAATCAATTTTTAACTACAAAATCATATAAATTTATATATATATATATATAAATTTTAAATTTGATAAATGTTGTCAAAAATCGAACTTTAAATGCTTATAAGAAAAATTACGCCAATGTATTTTTAGTATATTTTTAGTATGTATTTTTCAACTACTATTGTAACGATATATCAGGAGTCTTGTAATAAATTTTCAAGCTTTTTTACCGAACGAATAAAATTTTATTGATATTCGTGAAAAAAAAAATAAAAATTGGAAACTGAATATGTCCGTAAACAGTTCAAAACAAATCAAAATATTTTGAAAATGTTATCATGTAAAGAAAATAGTAATATAAACATATTATGGTGTAAATTTGAAGTACCTACTGTTATTCGTTTTTGTTATATAGCAAAATGAGAAAATCGCTACATGAGAAATCGAGTGAATATCCAATCTTGGAAAAATATGAACTTTAAACACTCATAAAAATTTAATTTGACTTTCTTGTAAACATTTTTTTTTTTTATAAAGGTAGACAAACTCATAAGGAATCTTGTATTACATTTTAAAATCTTAGATTTAAAAAGAAAAATTTTTATGAATTTCTAACTCAAAATAATTTGCGCATTTTCGTGATTGTTATGCAGTTTGTCAAAATTTGAACTTTATATGCTCATAAAAAATTATTATTGATTTACACTTAACATTTTATTTAATTTCTACTAACAGCAACTTACGAAGAACCTTGTATTAAATTTTCAAGTTTTTTTTTCCCAACAAATAAAATTTTATTGACATTCATAGAAAAAAAACTAAAAATATTGGAAACTCAATATGCCCGTAAACAGTTCAAAACAAATCTAAATATTTTTAAAATTGTACCGTGTATAGCAAATGCTAATATAAATAACCAGTAAAAATTTCATGAATATACGGTCATTTGTTTTGAGTAAAACCAAAAACCAAAATCAATTTTTTCGAAAACCGATTTTGCGTAAAATTTCCCGACTTTTCTTAATTTTCCTTTTGTTTTTCCCTTTGCATTTGAAAACTTTTAAGATGTTTTTACTTATGATCCTCAAATTACCAACTAGATTCACTTTCTTATCAGAAAAGATATTGTTGAAGAGCCCCAAAAGGTGATGACAGACACAAAAAAAAAATATAAAAAACACACATCATTGTAAAATCAATACATTCATCGCTCCGCTCAGAATCTAAATAAACTATAATCGGAGGAATGAAAAGTGGCCGATATAGCGTTATAATAGCAACCTTACTTTTCTTCGAAAAACAGGGGTTCTAAAACTCGTATACTACATCATTCTAATACATATTATATGTTATACATATATATCTAATATTTTAAAATGTGCGAGCTTTATTTTGTACTTTTCATTTTCCCGACTTTAATATTTAATTAAATTATTTATTATTTATTTGCAAGGGGCGATGTGGGCATCAAACCTATACTACTGTGGCAAAGTAGCATCACTACTATACATTTACTTGATGTGAAGAAAAATGTATTTCTGTATGGTGTGTTACAAATTAAAATACAAGCATAGCGTGTCAAGCTGTTGCTTAACTATTAATCATTGTCGGGTAACAAAGGAATTATGAGCACGATTGTCAGAAAAAATGTAGACACAATCAAAAATGTGTCGTGAAGTTTTTACTGAGTTCCTATACTTACATTTAGTAAATCTTAACCTGCAAAACCTAGGAATAGTCTTTCCTAACAATCGGGCTTTGTCAGTAACATATAAAAAAATGTAAAAAGGGAAAGGCTAAGATCTAAGGAACATCCCGTGACGGCATTCTCCAAAATATCCAGAAACGGGTGAGAATTTACGGGAATCATCTAGAATTTGCATGAACGAATTATATTTTACTCGTCATAACACTAAATAAGGGTGTTTCATTTAAATATTCAAGTTTTTTCCTACAATTCGATTTAAAAATAGCGGGTAAGCGCATGTTGCTCTGCTGTATCTATTGTACGTATAGGTTACAAGTGGGTCACTGTAATGGATGGTGTTAAATTTGAATTCAATATGATATACAAAAAAATGATTCAGAGCGGAAACGGTTTATGTTAGCCAAGGATATTTTATATTATATTGATATTATTATTATTATTATTATTAAGGTAGCCGGTAAGTTGAATTAATATTATGTGTACATACATAATAATATGCTTGAGAAGTTTCGAGTACCCATGAATAATATTTTTGAATTACAACAAAATAAATAAAATCATTACTCTTGGTTATTTAATTGATATTTAATTTCGTCCAAATTTGAACATAAAATTACTATAAAAAAAATATGATTTTTTATTTTTTGGTACCTACCAGGATATTCAGTAACGTAGAACTTTGTTTAAAATTTTCAATCCTTACCTACAAAAGTTGATCATTTCATACATTTTTAACTAAAAAATAATTGTTTAATTTGCCCATGTACTTTTAATATTTTTCAACTACTGTTGTAGCATCAGGAGCCTTGTATTAAATTTTAACGCTTTTTGATCCAACAAATAAAATTTAAGTGTCAGTTATAGAAACAAAAAACTAAACAAATTTAAAATGTGAGCTAAATAGCTCAAAACGATTTAAAATATTTACTCAAGTATAGGAATTGATAAAATAAAAATATGGTGTACCTACATTTCAAGTATCTATACAGTTATTCGTTTTTAAATTATAAAAAAATAAAAAATGGCTTCATAAAAAATCGAGTAAATATCTAATGTAGTAAAAATTTGAATTTCAAACTCTCATAAAAATTTAATTTGACTTTTGTATGGAAATTTTTTTTTTGATAAAGGCGTAGACTTTATGAAGATTCTTATATAACATTTTTAAACCTTGGATTTAAAAAGCAAAAATCAAGTCAATTTTGAAGGTTTTGGGCATTCCTGGGAACGGGAATATTCCTCGCCAACCCTAAATATTATAGGTACCTATGCTATATAATTCCCCACATACCTCTCCTAAATAAAATAAAGCTCTTTAGTTGCACTCTGCATGCATATGACTGCTATTAATATAACCAACGATTTCCTCATACCAATCCTCCGTCTCTGTTTATTTACAAATTAGAGAGAATTTACCTCTTTTAAAATTTAAGGGTAAAATTATTAACCAGGCAAACTCATAAGTTTTTTATTATATTTCAATTTTAAAGCGAGTTATGAATATTTAAAAATTGAAAACTGTTTGTACATCTTTAAATAACTCGGTTTAAAATTAAAATATAAAAATAAGACTACAATATTCCTTAGATAATAATTTTACTTTTAAATTTTATAAGAGATCAATAAGCTCTAACTTTTAAACCAACAGAGCTAAACGTGATCTACAGAACGTAAAATTTGCTATGTTACGTATTAGTAAGACGGAGACAACCCATGCAAGTACCATGTCCTCTTAAGAGTGTTTGAATACACTGCAACACGTACAAATTACGATAGTAGGTAATAACAATAACAATAATAGATAATAATAAGCGGTAAATATAGGTTCATTGCATGATCGTCGTGGTGCAGGTCGTTCAAATAATCAACATTTTTTATCTAGATTAATCATGATTCATAATACATAATTGCATCACACAACCAACGCTCAAAGACGCTATAACAGACCTCGGATCCGTATATAGTGAAATTATACATAGTCGATAACGGTCTAACCGAGCAAAAATAATACCGTGGGGGAGGGGGGTTAACTAAATACATACTATACTATACCTCGTATTACTGTACCAGGAATATATTATTATTATGTTATTATACATCATAAGGCGCTATTGATCATTATTGGCCAACGGTGTATACATAATAAAAAATACACACACACACACAAACATAACATTATAATTTATAACAATATAATATTATGCGCGGTGTATATAGAAACTTGGACCGCCGGCGACTGTTTCGGCGACGGGACGACGGCGTTGGTTCGCGCGGAGTCGCCGTTGCCGCCAATAAGCAAGCACGCTCGGCTCGTAAACAAAAAGCAAAATATACATATTATATATATATATATATATTAAAAAATAAAAACGTTACTTTCTATATACGTGTATATCAATGCGCGCTGCACATAGCGGTACTTTCTCTATTCGCGAAACACAATAGACGTCCTGCAATATTATATTATATTATTATTATTATATTACACTTCCTACAAACACCACATCGAGAGCTCGCGACACGTTATCATTATCTCGTTGTGCGGGACGTGAATGCGTATACTATGCGCGTACATATATGTATAATGTATATATATAATATGACCGGGAACGTACGATTGTTGAAAGAAAATAAAACAACACCATAATAATAATAGTCAAATCGTCGATAGATGTTTGTGTAGATTAAAATAATATTTTATGTGCGTGTGTTGATCAAGACAACCGAGACATCCCGCCGCCACCGCTGTGGTCGGTGGCGTTCATATAATTCATACATATTAATACGTACATATCAGGCGCTCATAATATAATATATTATTATTATAAAAAAAAAATGGGACTTAAAGTCGAAGAACCTATAAGAAAAAAATAACCGAAATAGGTCGAATGAATATATACACACACATGCTCGACTGTGATTTTGTGCACGGTGTAAAATAATAATAATAAAAAGAAGGCGTAACGGAGAGGCGTGCGTATTAATATTATACAGCCTCACGCGCGCGACGACTGCACAGCAGTCGTCACGCTCTAATGTATATATATATATAATATAGGTACCTATCTATAGCCAAAACGTTTGCGTAGACGCAGCTCCGAGTCGGCCCCGTTTGTCGTTTTTTCGTACTATCGCCAATCCGTAACCGATTCCGGAAAAGCCGAATACCTTCGACGTAGATACACTTTTATAATGATATACGTATAAAAATATGATTTAGGTAAATATGTATAGTGCAAAGCGGTGCATTATCACTGTTTTGCGTAGGTACTTATTTAACAAAATGTATATTATTTGATTTAAATTAATAAATAAAATAAAAATGGCGAAAACTTGTTTATTTGCCTTTCGTTCTGCATTAAGTCACTATGTATATGGATAAAGATATATATTAGCTATTAGGCATCATAATCATTCGTTCGCAATGTACGAAGAGACAAAAGCAGTGTGTGAGATAAAAGATGCGATCCATACCCGATTATTGCGGTATTTCCATCATCGAGTACCTATATAATATTGAAATTCCTTTTCTCCAAATACAAATTTGTTTTTTAAAATCTATCGAAAATATTGTAGAGTATAACTTTGTAATTTGACTAATAATAGTGTAACGAGTAGTGTGTGTGTATTGGTAAAAGTGTAGTATAAAGTGGCTGCGTACGTTTATACATCACACTATATATGATGTATATTTTACTTTTAACCCTATTTAAGAACCATATTTTCAAATACTTCATTCTTTTTATACCATTTAAGCAGTATCCTGTGACAATACCAACTTCTATTTTTCAAACAGATTTACCCTTTTTTGTGTAAACTGCAGTAAGGTTGATGACATTTTGAAAACTTTTAATGCATATAAATCAAAATTCTAACTAGAAGTTTTAGAGCTAATTAACTTTGAGTATATTAAGCAGAAGTTATAGATCCGTGATAGTTTTGGAAAGTTATAGGACTATGATAATTTGGAAAATGCGGTTATTGTTAATCCATAAATATTTTATAATGTTGTGCAACCATCTTTAAGGATTATAATCTTTCGAATATAAATTTTAATAACTCAGAAAGTAATAGAGTTTGAATTTTGATTTAGAAATTGTACACATTTATTACTAAATTACTCAATTTATTTAATACTTAACCCCCTATGATCAGCTCTCAGTATTGAACATTTTATAGACTCATCATTTTAAAAATCACCATCTTTCCATTAAATCACTATTCTATATCCGATAATCATATTATTATATAGGTAAGTACTATTAATTATAATCAATAATATTATACCAGACACATATAAATAATAAAAATACCATGATGGCATAATATATAGGTAATAGAGTAATATTATGCCTGCTATAGTATCTAAAATGTATATTATAATTATGAATTAAAAGATAATATCTCTTATCACTAATATCACTCACATTGTTAAACAAATATAGATGTGGTATAAATAATGAATAGGTTTTTAGTTTAGTAGAACTAATATATCAAATCTAAAACCAACACCACTTTTATGATTCCACATACAAATATCACTGAATTTGAATAGGTATTCATTCATCAGTTATTACATATTAGAGAAAAATTATTTATAACATGATATTTCAAAATATAGATTAAATATTATTATTTTTACAAGGTTTAAAGATTTAGAAACTATACTGAACCAAACGGCACCAAATTGCACATACCCATATTCCTCGAGCTTCCATCATACTTTCATAGCTTTGTTCTTCAGCCCGTATAGGTCAACATAAATTTACTCATAAAAACTTCTTTGTTTATATATGAGATATGGAGTTGCCATATGTTTACAGAAATATTTTATATTTTTATATTATCTACTACAGATATATAAATAAATAAATGTATGTTTATACCTTATATAGGTACATAAAAACTAAAGGTTCTATTTTAATTAAAATTAAAATTGTTATTAGAAATACCAGAGAAATTTAGAGAGTAGTTTGAGCCAAGTTCCAAAACATACCGGGTGCTATATCCAATTTAACCTAGATACCTAGATACCTAGAACCGACGCCGATTTTTCCGTCAACTAAGCTACACTAAAACTTAAATATGCTATACAGTATACAGCGCCATATTTTATTTTATTTTTTTTTTTTGGGGGGGGGGGGCAAAGACACGTTATACAGCTACAGTAACATAAAAATCTGTATCTTGTATTGCTTTTATTTTTAAATACTATGGTAATGTAGTTCATAAAAATAATATTCTATATACAACGTAGAATTAAGATTACATTAAAATAATTAACTTACTTGGAAATGCCTGGAGGATGGCGGTGGTTGAGGATAACACTGCATCATGTCTGCAAAAGATTCGAGTTCATCAAAGTCAAACTCAAACGATGGTTCGTAGTACGGAGATTCTTTCACCTATAGTAGAATAAAAAATAATAATAATGATAAAAGTAATAAATAGAATACACGAAAAATAACAACAATGTAACCAAATAAAAGCATAATAATATATACACCTGACAATATTACACACAAGTATAATAATATAATATAGGATGATCGATGTGTACAGGAAATCGAGAATTGGTTACGGACTTTTTTCTATACTCTATCTTTCTCTGATCGACTCTCTATCACGCTACATAAAATACACTATGAATCCCATAGAGAAAACATGCCACCCATTCTACAATTCGATTTTTCCACTAATGTACCGTGGTATTGTATTACTTTAGTGTAGTCTAGTTCACATTGCATATACGCTACACAAAAAACTTGTACCTAACTAAACCAAAGTAAAAATGAACATTTAATTTTAAATTACATGAATGTATTTATCATAAATGATCATAATATATAATATTATCAACACAAACAATTAAGAATAAAATAAAATAGTTCTTGTTGTGTCAGATATAAAGAAACTAATAAGAAAATTTAACAAATCCCCTATCTATTGTATAATGATGTAGGTATAGGTAGGTACATACGAAACCTTTGATTTAATATATTGCATATATAGTATCCACCTTAAAATATTTATTTATTACCTGTTTAATAAGTAGGTATTTCTAAAATTAAAATAAAAATCTGCATTTTATGATACATAGTTTTATCAAAATTTGATTTTCAAATAAATGGTACTGATAAAAAAAATATATTTTTAATATTTTTTAATTTCTGTAAGAACATGTTATACATCATTGTATAACATAATCAAGCATTAGGTGTGCAAATTGAAAATGTAATGAATTTATAACTACAACATAACTTGTAATATTCCGTAATTTTGACGAAATTTGTAATCATATGAATTTCAAACTTTATAATAAAAAATCGAATTTGTTAAAAAATGGTATTGAGTAAATAATCTCGTTTTACCGCTGTTTTTTGTCAAGTCCATTTCACAAGCACACGTACCGTAAGCGTGGGTATGAAACAGGTCCAAGTTTTTCTCAATCATTAAGAAATTTAATGCAGTAATTTTCCTATTTTAGACCCCTAAAAGTACAAACTAGATCAAATTTTCTAAAAGAAACCATTCCCAGTGTTGAGAAATATAGTACTACATTTTCTTCACCAAAACGTGATGGACATATACAAAAATAATAAATATATTTTTATCACTGATGTCAGTTTCTCTGGTTTAATTAAAATTGTTTTAACAAATCATAAATTTGCTATAAAAAAATATAAATATATATGTTAATCATTATAATTAAAAACAGTTATCCCAAAATGTATTTGTATGCATGTATTTAAAACAATTATAATCACTTTAATAGTATCCATATTATTGTTAAAAATTTAATTTACACGTTTATTACTTAAAGAAAATCATAGAAGATTTAGTAAAGATTATATTAATAATTGTTGTGATCAAATGTTTAAAATATTATGTAGGTATAATGTAAAAACTATATATATATATATATATATATATTATAATATTAAAAGTTATAAAGATTGTAAAAATAATATTATTTGTAATCGATTTTGTAAAATTCAGGCAGGATATATATTATAGACGAAGTTTGACACTTGTCACCTTACCTGTACAATATAGACAATAAAGATATTTTAAAAGCACAATGGTGAATGATAAATCATTGGATTTATAAGATACGATTCTAAGCAGAGATCGGTGTATATTGTTTATATCTTAAAATGCATATTATAGGGCATTTTTAGTTATAAAAATAATTAAAAAGTAGCAAGCTATACGAAATTAGCCCTATATAAGTCATCAAAGTACCAAATTTTAAATCTAAAAACAATAATTTAAATACAAAAATATGTATTTTGTCTGACACAAATTTTAAAGTAGTTATCTATGTACAATTACATATTTTTGTTTTAAATAATCAGTATACGCACCTACCAAATATACATTTTTTTGTTGCCTATATACCTACCTAAAATAGAAAACTTGTTGAAGATCTGACAAAATGTCAAATATAAGAAATTAAAATAAACACGCAGCTTTTGAAGATATTTAAAGTTTTAACTCATTAAACACAAGTTTGATTTATGATTTTTAGATATAAATATTAAGAATGTAATTAATCTACATGGGTAAAGTATTCAATTTTCAAAAACAGGATACAACGACTAAAAAATGCGTAAATGCGTTGGTTGTAGTGTACTTTTATTACTATTTTTAACGTAATAACGAATCATTGAAAAAAAAAATATTACAACGGACCAAATTATGTTTATTTTAAAGTAAATAGGATAATTTTAAAACAAAAAGTTAGTTACTTATAAAAAATGTATTAACTAATAGCTATAGTAACTAATCTAATCAAATAATATAGTACCTAATGTAGATATGAGTACCTAACCTTGTATTTTAACATTTTTAGTATTAATTGAGTACAACAATTTGGAAATGTTCTAAGAATACAATTGAA
This sequence comes from Nasonovia ribisnigri, assembly GCA_027563435.1. Classification (NCBI taxonomy): domain Eukaryota; kingdom Metazoa; phylum Arthropoda; class Insecta; order Hemiptera; family Aphididae; genus Nasonovia; species Nasonovia ribisnigri. The sequence goes on along the minus strand of JANEHU010000959.1, from coordinate 142,386 downwards.
ATAATACAACAAGAATAAAATCTAAACTAGAAAGATAATATATATCAAGAATAGTGTAAGCAAGCAATCGCGGTTTTTTCAATTGAAGAATTTTTTGAATGTGACGAATTATTTTATTGCTTTGAAATGTATACAACAAAAATAAGAAAAAAACAAAATAATGGGTAAAATCCATCCTCTTAATATACTGTGTAACTAGTTTTTTTATTTTAAAATCCATAATATCTAATAAATAATAATATATAAAATATTAAACAATAATGAAACTAAACCGTATGAAATATTTTTTAACCTAACCTGACCAATAGACTATATTAAATAAAATACATACAAAACAAATATTTTAAATTCGTATTGCTACATAAATTAAAGAGCGCAATATTTGTGCATATATATTGTGGAAAATAAATGCTGGCTCAATAATATAATTTATGAACATATTACATATAGCGTATAGGTACAACTTAAACAACAATAATTTATATACGTTCGTGATTGGTGAAATCTTAAATTTTATTATTTTACCATTGAATAACTATACATAACTCAGAAAAAATATGAAAACTTAGGTACACTTTTTAATTGGTGAAATAAATTATAAATTAGACTAAAATTATAAGTCAGGAAATTAAAGTACAATTTGGGAGGAATTATTAAAAAAAATTTAGTATTATTGCTTACAAATTACATTTCAGTAGTTTCCCACAATTTTCTCAATGACTATTTGGAATGTTCACAACTATAAAGCTATACCTAATATGTAGAAAAAATAATCAACATATTATATGTATAGAAAATGTGTTTTGGAAGGTGATAAGTTCATAAATATTTGAATTAAATGCATATTTAAAATTTATAGTTGTTACTGTAGTATAAAAAATAAATCAATACTAAACTATTTATAGTTGATACTCAAAATATTTAATTTTCATACGCAGAATTTGATAGGAAGGTGCTAAGGATATATGTATATAGTATATACCTACAAAATACCGGATGTAACATAAAATATATAACATACTATTGTCATGTTGATCAAATATATAAATTGTACCTATAATACAACGTGTATATTTAATCAGGAATATGTGTTTGCTCAAAACATTATAATTTATTTAAACATACAAATATTATTAAAAAAAATAATAAATTCCAATACTAAATGTGAAAATAGAAAATAAAAAACATGAACAACTTACTATCGACTTAAGAGAAAATTTGTATATCAATAGGTACTATAAATCGTACTTGTATATTAAATATATAGGTCCCCGTGTGCGTACACAGTGTACAGGTACACAGTGTACAGTACTACAGTTAGAGCCGTGTTTAACGGGGGGGGGGGCAACTACCCCCGGCATGATAATTTTCATATCTACAGAACGGCGTCAACATATTTTTAATTCCAATTAACTATTATTTGAAAAATGGGCAAATAATATTATAGTTATTAAATTATCTGTTCGAGGTTTAAAAATATGTAGTTCTACAATAATCTTATTCGTTATTATATTATATTTGGACGGTTTTGGTGAAAAAGGTGAAAAAGCCGACGCCGTTCGACTGGTGGCACTGATATTTAGCTATTTCGTTTCTTCAAAATATTATCTACCTATTGAGATAGCTATTTTAGAAGGAATTTTAAATTTTATACAGTGATATTAAATAGTAAACAAAAGCGGCACTTGACACTGGTAGTATATTGGTGTAATATATTGAACTATTTTATAATTACTGACAAAGTGACAACTGAGTAACTAACTAGATTGTTTTTGTTGTGTATTTAATACTAAATTAAAATGTCTTGAACTAAAAAAATACCGGGGGTGCTGAAATTAAAAGAAAAGCTATAACAAAGGCCAAAAAATGAGAGGAAATAAATAAAAAATAATCCAAAAATGGAAACATTATTACTCAATGGTAAGCAGAATGTTTATTATGTGGTTGATTTAAAACATAAATGTTTAATCATTTTGATATAATATGATATTATACTCTACTATCTATATAGTAGGTATACCGCCTATACACGGCTACACAGTATGTCAGTTTATAATATGTACTAATTTGTACATTAGTTAATAAATATTATTAAAAGTTAAAAGCCTAACAGACTATAGACCCTATACCTATAAATATACCTTATATGTCAGTTGCGTTGCAACAAACCTATTTGAAATTAATTTAATTATATTTAAGAATATATAAAATTATGCAGAAAAACTTATTGATTTTTATCCTGATGAGTGATGATATTGAAAAACGATTTCATAAAAGAAATTATACAATTTATAAGGATATATTTTGCAACTTTTCTATTGAAAACAAATCATATTTACTTAACATTTATAAAATCTCTCATACAATCTCAGCTTTCTTCAACATTCCAAAATGTTTAAATGCTCTAAACATTTTTTGCTCTCTTACATGCTCTAATTTCACTGGAGAACGTTCTTTCTCAGTTCTAAAAAGAGTAAAATTTACCTTAGGTCATCAGAATCTAATGAAAAAAAGTCGGCACTTTCCATATTGAGTATAGAGAATACAATATTAAAACAAATAGAATGGGAACAAATAATTCATAAATTTACTTCGCGAAAAGTAACCAGAAGAAAATTGATCTAAAATTGCTGTATTCAAATAAATATATTGTACTATATAGTTTTTTCAATATTTTTAATTCTATTTCTCATAATAAAAAAACCTATTGTTTTTTTTTAACTAAACTGTAAAAATTAAAATTAAAATTATTTATTTATTTATAGGTGTAGGTATATAGTGTATTAAAATATAAATTATTTTAGAAATTGTGGCAAATGGCTTTAAATTTATTTTGTCCCTCACGTCCTTAACTCTTAATCCGTCGCTGAGTACAATTATAAGTTTAGTTATATTACATTATATGGCAACTGCTATATATACAGAAATTTAAGTGCAACAAGAATATATGACCGCGAAAACGTGAAAAATGTTCAGAAACTCTTATAATAAACATTTTTAAAATAGATAACTACACACAATTATGATATAAAATAGTTTATGCAATGCTCCTACTATAGATTAGATGTAAATAAAATGTAATTTATTAACATGACGTATATATATATATAAATCTGAATACAGTGTATTAAGTCATAATTAATTATAATGTTTTTGTATTATGTAAATATAATGTATACCTATAGATAATACATATAAATATATATACTACAACAACTCCTAAATCCAAGTACTGTTGTTTAAGTAAATCATAAAATATTATATTATTACATATTGTGTTAATAGGTAATACGCATATCTATAATTAAATAATATTATAAACTAATATAAAGGGTATAAACCTTTAAGTAAACAGAATTTTATGCCGTAAAGCTTAAGACATAATAAGAGCATAATACACAAAAATGAACTCACACGAAATCCTGGAGTTAAGCTTGGAGATTCGTTATTACTGCTTGACTGGTCATGTGTTCTGTGTTTGACAGATTCATCGGCATCCAAATCCGATGTTTTGGTATCATTGTCACTGGACGCTCGTCTCGAACGACTTTCGCCTGTAAAATATTAACACAATAACGGCACTGAAGTCTGATACGCGGATACGAGCACGACAAAGAACGGTAATAATAATTTTTTAAGAAATACATGCGAGACGCATATACCGATTGTCCCATACAACCGAATACCTGGTTGCAGTGTTCAGGTAAAATTAAGTTTAACGTTACACCGAATAAATAAAGCGTCAAGTCATCGGGGACAATAAAGGCCACGGCGGCATCGGTCGGTCCCTAGAGGCCGAAAAGACGTACGACGCACTAATGGGCAGGGAAAATAATATTCGGCAAATATGGGTAAATCGAATTTCGTATTGTTATGAGTTTTTTATACAAAAAAAATAATAAAAATTTAATATGATGTACGACTGCGACTGCGACGACGACGACGACGACCACTACGACCACAGCGACAACAACGGTGCGTATAAAACGATGACGAAAAACCGAACGAGTGACTACTGCTGATCGGTGGGCTGCCGAAAAAATACAGTTCCCCCCGGTCCAGACGCACGATTGAGGCTCTCCGACATAATATTATCCATCAATCCAACATGGCCGCCGATGCCACCGCCGTACCACCGAGTCACTTCAGTTCCCATGACCCCGCATTCCTGACCACCGCCACCACCGCCGCCGCTACCACCACCACCACCACCAGTTCCACCACCACCACCACCGCCGCCGCCGCCGCGACCTCCACCACCACCACAGTCACCAATACCACCACTGCACTACTGGCGGTCTTCCGATTTTATTTTATCGTTTTCATTATTATTAATCCCCCACCAAAGCGTTTTCCGTACTTGTAAATAACCACCACTACCACAACGCGTCGTTGCGTGAGTATCATCCATCGTCTTCTCCTTAATAGCTTATATACTGGGGAATACGTGTGTGCACATTTATCTATACCAAGCGGATATAGGTACCATCCATCGCGTGGTTTCGGGCTGTAGGTGAACCGAGTATAACGATACTTTTTCTGCGTGAGAAAATCACTTCCGACTACAACAGATACACTCACACAGGACCTACATTATACATCTATATCTAAACGCATATTATAACTATTATGGGTACACTGCAGCCAATATATAAGTCCCGTTTTGTGTGTATGTATGTATACACAATATACATACGTCGGGAGAAAACGACGAGTATCAGCTCTCTGCGAACTGCACGCTGCAGCAGAGCAATCGGAAAAATAAGAAAATCTAAATTGGAAAGTTCCGATTATCGTTGTGAATTCGTACATGCATATAAAATAAAAATACATTTTCTCAGAGACACATTCCCGTGTATTTTAATACCATGTGATTTTTTGTCTGTGTTTTATACATTTTTTTAAGTCATCGTCAAAAATCTATAGGTACACTATTGCTGCTGCAACAGCTGAATAGCTATGTGTGTATAATAGGACAGTGTTGTTATAGCGCGTGTCAGTATATATGCAATAGATACTCGAAATTCACTATAATATAGGTACCTACATCTACATATATATATAGTTTGTGAAACAGGAGATTCGTATTTGCAGGTTGAAATATGTGTAGTGACGTGTAACGACGTTTTACATATAATAGCGCGTGTACCTATATAATATATATAAGTATAGAACTATATATGATGTACAAACAACAATGACAAAATTGTAGTTAAAAACCCGCATAATATACATAAACATATATGTACTGTACATAATATACATTACAGTACTATACTTCGGTAAGTATGTTCGAACGTAATAAATAAATACATTTGTTATACTTGTGAGTGTGCATATACAATATATAAATGTACTGTATACCTATATCGCTACATATAAGAAAAATATATGAACACAAAAACATACCTTTTAGCCACAAAATATAATAAAAGTTAGTTGGGTTATTCGAATAAAGCTATATAACCACACAAACTTAAATATTTGTTATTTAAATAACAAACAGTAGGTAATATATGCGTCATATAAATATATAATACACAAATGTACAGAGTACATTCAAATATCTGGTTGAAGCCTTATGAATAAAATGTAATTGGTAATACATAAAACTGCAATCAACTTTTACAGATTATTTAAAATTACCATCTTAGGATGTGTATATACTTTATAACGTCAAGAATTTAAATACATTCAGTATTAAATGAAGAGCTTAGGGTGGGCTTACTCCGTAAATAACCGAGTATATATAATTGAATAATCAATATTATAGGTATTATTTCCTAAAATACAATGCTCTACTTTTATTATAATCAATTTTATATCTCAGATACAAATCATTAAAATTATTTGTGTTATATAATTGAGGTGTAAAAAATAATAATTAATTAAAAGAGGGTATACAATTTTAAGACTTATTTTGCTGGGTAGGTATTTGAAAAACGTCTATATATACAACATACATTTCACTGTATATTATATACTATTTATTACTACGAGTTAAAATGTCCATAAAAAAATAATACTAAAAAGTGTTTGATAAATTAGAAACGGTGAATGATCTTTCCGCGCGATTTCTAGAACGATAATTCACACAGAAGAATATCTTTATTTTAAATGTCATACTGGCTGCTATAACAATTCATGACGTCAATAATATAGTCGCCCACTTAGTTTTTTGTTCCGGTCTTATACCTACTTGGCCTGTTGGAACATAATTTAAATTATCATTGTTTCTTTGAAACAAATTTTACATCATATTAGTAAGTGTTATTACTTATTAATATACAATAGCTGATAAAAATATAATATTTATTATTATTTGTACCTTTGCTAATCTACAGGATCTAAATAATACATAAACTATAAACTCGTATAATATATGTTGTAACTCGTGTCTTAAATAGACAAAATATTGTTAACATTGATGGATACATTTAAAAGTACCTATGTATATACAACATTAATACCTACGAAACTATTAGCATAATACATAAATTGTTTAAGACTAATACATTTTTAAATTAAGGTTGCGAGGCTACAAATACACTTTGAACAGTATACATATAATACCATACCTATAAAATTGAAAAATAAAATAATGACTATATAACTTTATAAGAAGAAAGAAAACTTATTGATGAAATGTATAGAAAAAAGAAAGGACACTTTTCCGGTCATTGAGTTAGCTTATTGCTCTAATTATTCTGATCTTAACACGCTTATTAAATGATGATTTGTAGTCAACTCGTTTATTAAAGATATAATACAGACCCGATTAAAACAGAGTGTATTATATATTTTATAAACTATGTAACTTGTTATAGGTTTACGTTTAATATAACATGCGGGATTAAAATATATTAGTTCCATAATATTATGTACTTTTTGAATTATGAAACATTAAATAATACCGATTAAATGTACCCCCTTTTGTATCCCGCCATCATTCAATTATCAGAACCATCTGCCCTAAATTATTATCCAATCGGGCAACAACATTTTATTGGTATAATAATATAGGGATAGGGACATGCTGGCGCTCCCAAGAGGAAAACCTAAACTTGCAATGGCAGATGGCTTCCAGGTGGTTTTATAGGTGTTATAGGTACACCTCTCCTTCATTATTATTAATATTATTTATTGTTATTAATATTTTAAAGATAATTATTATTTTTACATAAAATCAACCGGAAGTCCCCTGTCAACGACCAATTCCAATTTGAATTAAATAGTATTGTTAACATTTAAAAAAATATGAACCTGCCCAAAAATAAAACAAATTATTTAATACGCATTAACTGGTGTATCTATACAATTTGTATATCGTATATAAATGTACCTAAAAAAGTAGAGATCCTTAAAAAATACATACAAATTAAACATCACAAAATGTTTATCGAAAATCATAAGTATACCTACCTAATAGCTATATATCAAATCCAATAGAAAGCTCTATAATAAAATAATTGATTCTATTAAATTACGGAATTCATTATTATAAGTAAATATTAAATGGTTGTAAATAATTAACATGTACCTACCTACCTACCTACAATTTACTAGGTACCTGATTAAATTGTTATTTTTTTTCAGAAGCTAAAAGATACAAAAATTCGTTCAATATTGACATATTGTTGTTAATTATGAAATTAGAATTAAATATTATAAATACGACACATTTACCAGTCCGAACTTTGGGTAGGTCTACAAAAAGGATCAGTGCGGTGGCTTTAGGGGTTGCGAGAAGGGTATCCCCACAAATTCCAAAAAAAAAAGAACAGACGAATATCTGTAGGTACCTGCTAATTACTATACAATTTAAATTTAATATAATATTATAAGCTTTTATTAATACGGTATATAATAATATAATATTACTCGTGCACTTTGTTGGTCGTAAAAAATGACAATTATTAAAAAAATTATGATCGTTCAACTTCTTTTGGGTGTAAATCGCTGCAGTAAGTGCAATTCAGCCACCCTAGACAAAGGGCAAATCATCTATCTTAGAAGGCAATATAAAAATGTTCACTAAAAATAAGAATTGAAAATTAGATTTTATATTGTAGTTTGTAGACTATAGTTGTTCATATTTTGAGATTTTTTATTTTTTGAGATTTGTACTATTTTTTATAATCTGTACACTTTTTAATTTTAAAATTAAAACACTTGTAAGCTTAATAAAAAATAAAGTTTATTCTGGTAGACGCTCTAAAGTTAATTATTTTTTATACGTAGGTACTATAGGTACATATAATTGTCACAATTAAGTAAGTAGTTAATAATAGATTAATGGCTAATATGGCCATATTAGTTATAAATAGTACTTATTATGAAGCATTTGAATATATTTCGATATTACAGGTACTTTTCATCAAATATCAACAAAAAAAGTATGAGATGGTTATGCCCCCCCCCCAAAAAAAAAAGAGCCACCACTGACAAGGACGTAGTCGTAATTGATATTTTGTTCTTCTACGATTAAAACTTGACATTGTCATTTCGCACCTGTATTCATAATATATCCTCTAAGAAGACATATTGTACGTATCTACGTCCTACTAATTTTAATCGTAAGTACATTGTGTGAAAAATAACGATGCAATGAACATAGGTGTAATATGTGTCGGCGTGTTTTAAGACGAGCCTTCATCATCATTTCAGCCAGCAGACCGGTCATGTCAACAACAGGTAGAGAGAAAAAAATATAAAACGAAAATCTTTCGAACACTTAACAACATGCAGCAAACGGAATATCGCCTAGTCATCCCAGACACCATCAGATATAATATCGGCTTAATTCACGGTGCAAACGCTTCGGATGTATAAAGCCGCCTTTTGTGCACGACTACCTACGTCCTACACTCTATCATAACACCCAGATATCTTTCCCACGTGAAGGGAAGAGGGGTACGGTAATAATAATAATAATTATTATTATTATTATTACCATTATTATATTGTAAAATTAATATAGCCGAGCCAAAATCGTTTTCGATACACGTCCCGAAACTTGAGATAATATGATATATTACATAAGAATTAAAAGATAGAAACATATAGGTACAGCTGATATTATAGTCAGATCGATAACTCGACTTTCCGTCGCGTTCAGTTGCACCCCGCGCTAATCTTACCGGCACGCGCACGCAAATGGGTCCGCGTGCACATACACATGTGGCGATATGCGTACCTATGTGCCTTGAGCACGTTATGCTTAAAACCGTATAACCTACACTACTGCGTACGGTGTTTGTCTTTGTTAAATAGGACAAACACGCGAACAAACAATGAGCGTGTAGAATTTGAGAGAATATTATTATTATATTGTCAGACATTGTAGACCGGTGAAATGACGTTGCACAATGTCCCGTTATGATGCGCTACTGGGGCTCGCGCGTTATTTGAACACGTACCACTACTGTTGGGTTGAATCTAGTGGGGTTATAAATTTACAAGAAAAATCGCGTTTGACATGTGTATTATCGCCTATTCGACGACGACGACGACGACGGCGATGTTTATCGAACAAGATAATGGTGTCAGATGTACATATAATGTTATATATAATATATTACGAATTATTCACGGTCAACAAACGGGCGGTATACACATACATGATCAGTTGAACATCGGGGATACGTGCCATTTCGATACCGCGAGATATACGCCTAAGATATACAACATCACATATTGTAATATTATACAGGAATCAAAACGACCTATTACGACCAGACACACGTGACGCAGCCGCCGGCGGGTGTATGCATATTGTTATAGGTAGTAGCCAGCCAGTGGGTGTGTATATACGCGCGGCTAACGGAAAAGGCTGTAGCAGGTACATACTGGTGACTGGTGTACTATTAGTCTATACACGTGTACATATTATATTATTATTTAAGTATTATAAAGCGGCGTCATTAAAAGCAATATATTTTTTTAGAGGTATATAGGTACGTACGTTCAGTACAACAGAGCTATTGAAAACGGTTTTATCGTGATGTACGCATTTATGATGTATACGTATATAATATATAATATATACCTATATGTGAATGTTGGAGTCGACTGATGGGCATAAATATACGTTACGTGCGGTATAAATGGATTTATAAGGACACGATAATAATAATATCGTCGTCGTATATATACCGAACATAAATTACAAGTTGTCTCACTACCCCCCCCCCCCAAAAAAAAAAAAGTTGTAAAAGCACAAAAGTGTTTCGATTGAAAATAAATATTCAAGAACTTAATGTCATTTTCAAAAATTAGAAAGAGTAACAGATTTTTAACCCAAAAAGTATTCCTCTAATATTGCATTAAACTTTGGTCATAATCATAAATCACAATATATGCATGTATTTAATCGAGATGAATATAATATAATGATACTATGTTTAGGTAAATACAGGCCCAACTAGGAAGAAGCTTGAGGAGACTTTGTAGGTACATAAAAAAGTTTTAATGCTCCCCCATCACCTAAGAAAACTAGGTCTGCAAAAAAGAAAAAATCTTTAATTATAATAGCAAAGTAAACAGATTGTTTATATAAGTAATAATAATATATAGGTATACTGTTCAAATGGGATATAAAAACATTTCTTATTTTTTTAGCCATACGCCATATGATGCGCGCATTATGCTATATAAAAGATTCACATCGATAACTTTAACTGATATTTCAATTGCATTTTTTATAGAATGTAGTTAGGTACTAACAAAACCAATCACTACAATGCGTTACAAAATTTAATTAAAAATCTGAAAATTGTAGAGATTGATAACATAACAATTATTATTAGTTTTCACCTATATAGTGCAGTCTGCAATAGGTATCTAAGGCCATTGGATGTAAAACAATATTATATTATTACATTTCATACAAATATTTTAAGTAACATATTGGAGTGACAGACGTATGATCACATTCTAATCTTGTTATGATTATTATTGGTTATTGCAAGTCGCAGAAACTACTCCTTTATAACTATATACTATTGCAACGTTATCATTAGGTACAATAAATACATATATGATCATTGAATAAGAACTAGTACGCTTCAAGATCGTTTCAAAAACTTAGTAGGTAGGTACCTAATAATTAAGTACGTATACTAATACAAGTAGTAAGTCATTAAAATAAATGCTAAGAAATATTTAATATTTTAGTCTTTGTTATTTTATGTTATAAGTTTGTATAAACTTGAAAATGTTTAGTTACAGGAAGGGTTGGATGCGGGGATGAACATTATACAAATCTGTGTAGCATTTTGCTATCCACTTTTCCTCGAAAAAACATAAAAGTATTTAAATTTACTGTAAGTATCTATGTTTAAATTTTAAACAAATACATAATCCATGTAATTTGTTTATTTTGAAACTATAGTAACGTACGGTATATACTGCAATTCTCAAAAATAACGAATAAATAGGTGTGCAATACGTCGTAACTAATGCGTATAAGTCCGGAGCTATTAAGTTTTTTAAATTTTTCTGTTCCTCAAGTCAGAACTAGATCATCAATCATAACTACTTTTTATATAAATAATCACAAAACTAATTATGCGTTATCCGCTCCTATAAATAGAACGATGGCTATCGCTAATGATGAACAAATTGATTTTTTTAATTTCAGTCCAAATTCTGTCGATTTTTTCAATAGTTTTGTAAGAAAAAAAATTTATTAGATTTATTTCTGTTATTAATTTTACTACTGTATTGAGTTTTTTGTATTTTGAGTATTTTCTCCAATTTGTTATTTTTACTATATTACTATTTTTACTATATTTTTACTATATTTCTGTGTTTTTTGTATTATTACAATATTAAGTAGATATCTTAGTTATTCATTAATTTATTTTTTTCAAATGTTATTTATCAAATGTTTTACCATACCTATAATATGTATTATGTACTAAATTACAATCTTTATGTAATTGGGTTATTACCCGTAAATAAATAAATAAATAAAAAATAAATAAATAAATAAATAAGGGTTCGATCAAAAAGAAATCTTGCTTTTTTTAATTTTTACAAACTATATAATCAAACTGAAAAATTTCACGAATACATAGTTTTATTACATTAAGTAGGTATATACTTACCATTTGAATATAAATAATTTAAAATTTAAAATATGCATATTATATAGGTAATATACCTAAATTGATTATTACAACTATTATTAAAGATAATTTGAATATTAAATTTTATTTTTTAAGCAATGAAGAATGTTAATACCGCTATTTCAATGAAGTTTTTAGAGCATATTATACAAACCGTGCACTAAAACTATAAGATCTAAAACTTAGGTTTAAACCATTAATTATACAGCTATACTACAAAAAAAAAATCTATGACAAAACCGTTAGATCGTGAAGTGCGACACAAAAAAGATGGATTTAATCGGTCAAGGCAATCGGTGAAGAAGTAATTGTTAAAGTATATAAATAGTACATTCTCAAAATAATTAAACACTATACGCCTAACGTAAAAAGAATAAAGATTATCCGTTTAGTATTGTAGCCTGTAGCTTAGTATGTACGTATTATATGTTTCAATAGATGACTCAAGGTTTTGTTTATGTACAACAAACAAACTTTAATCAAACATACACAATTTTATCTATGAAAACTACATATAGGTACCTATTGTAAAATAATAGTTTAAATTAATTGCCAACAATTTAAATGTTTGTTTGAGAAAAGAGTTTTTTACAATCATACAGTTGTATGAATTATGATAAATTATGTTAAATTGCATTATTATTTAAAAGTTTTAATGGAAATAAGAGTCGTTAGTTATATCTTATAGTTAATGCTTTAGCTGGTGGATCGTAAAAACTAACATTGCAGTGATTAAAAATCGGTTTGGTTTGAATGAATTTCTGTGTCGTATTGACTTGACATTTTAGACTTGTTATAAGGATGATCTATCATGTTTAAAATGTGTAGAAGTTACAATATACATAAGTACCTAGTCATTGTCGTAAGAAGAAACAGTGAGGATTATCATTATTTATTCCAATGAGTTCAAATTGTTTGTTATGAATGGCGAATGCAATGTGTACCTATAAGTAGTGTATAACATAAATAGGTAGCCATAATGTTTATATAGGTATTACATAATAATATATAGGTACTAAATGGGTAACCAAATTTGAATTTGTACATGAATTATGCATTTATCTATAATTTGTATATGTAATATAAATAGGTAGCCAGGTAGGTAGTTATAATGTTAATAAACCTACTACATAATAATATATAGGTGCTAAATGAGTATCTAAATTAGAATTTGTAAATGAATTATGCATTTTTCTATTATTTGTATGTGTAATATTTTAAATTATTATCAAAATATCACCAATCATTATAATTTGTTGCAGGTATGTAAGATTTACAACACGGTTGAACGTATTTATTATTAAAAATACTTTTAGCAAAATATTTTATTAAATAATAGATTAAGAATTATTACAAACTATATAATATTAATTAACCTATACCTATACATTTATAAACATAAATAAAACAAAAAAATTAAAATTATACTACCTAACTAATCAACAATAGCGTTTAACCAATCAGAAGATTTTGATATTTTATCATATTATGTAGGGATGTATATATTGTTGCGGCTGTTATATCGAACGCTAAGAGAAAGGCGAACGTTAATATGGTATTTATATAGGTGTATATAGTATATATACTGCATATCAATAAAGTGTTAAATACAAGGATGTCATATCGTATAAATAATTTAGGTACCTTTATAATATATATATTAAATAAAACACGACCCATACCATATCGAAATCATATACGATATTACAATGATAAGTGTATATAATACCTAGGTACCATGTGTATGCAGTGTGTATTTTACTATATGTTATATAGACGTACCCACAATCCACATATTATATGTATATCAAAACTATCAAAGGTACGCCGCCGTACATACATCAAAATAATACACACACACGACTGCGAAATATATATTATATTATGTATATTACATATGTCAGCCGTTAGGTATAAATACTATAATGCAACTATACTATAGGTGTAGCATACGTACACATATATATGTGTATCCGTATGAATGCAATGCGCGTTACCATGACGACGCACACACACCACATCTATATAACATCTAAGAGGGAGAAGAAAATATACGCACTACGAGCACTCACATATTATATATTATTTATTATTATATTTCATTTTATATTAAGAACTCATATTATTATACTTTGGTATATAGTGTGTACATGTGCGTTTGTGTGCGTTTGAAAAACCGAGATCGGACACGTATATATTATTATACATCGTTTGTTCGAGGGGGGAAGAATTTTCGTGGGGTCCCATACAGCTCGCGCGTCACTTATTCTCGGATTGGCGGCTGTCGCTCCATTACGTCGGGGAGGCCAAATGGCAAAAAAAAAATCGAAAAAAAAACTACAAGGGGATGATACCACAGTGCAGTATGCTGGGTGGAAAAGTAGGAAGGGAGATTAGGTGGTATAAGAGAAGGCCCGGATATCAGAGAACCAGGACCAGGGTATGGCCAACAAATGACTCATCGCTGGATGACCGGAGACGGCGGGTAAACAACAAAAGAACGGACGCGGAAGATTGATGACGTTGCGACGACGCTCTTCGGCGGCGGCAGTGTACACGCTCATAACACGCCGCCGCATTTTCCTTCCGAGGGTTACAAACACTCCCCTCTCGACAGACCACCCGCCACCGACCCCCCTTTCGAACGCCAGAGTCACTTAATACATAAAACGTTTTTATTCATGCATTATGTAACACGCTTTTTCCTCGGAGAACGAGCGGAAAAATTCAATTCCGACAACACGCATTTATACATCACGCACACAAGGGTGAGCGGCAACCGAATAATAATGTGTATATAAATCGGTCGTACCTATATATAGACATGCGCATAAATAGTATGTATCGACGAGAAATTTTCAAAGGTTTATTTAGAATTGGGAAACCACGAATACAAATTTCGTTTTCATTCGTATACGAGCCAATGCGACGGAATATATATATATGATACAGAGAAGAAAAATCACCGCAAGAACGCACAATGATGCGAATCGCAATGATATCGCGTAGTAAATGGTATAATGTGATATAATACATATTACAGTTCAATAATGCGCAACAACGCAATTTATTCAACACTTTATGACGTATACAGCACGTATACCTATTAGTATATTATTATAATAAACTGTTACCACCGCGGCAAGACGGTACTGAAAATGTAATTTAAGACCAAATACATAAATTCGTATAAACTTGCACAATAATCTGCAGAAATATAATATATATTTAGGTAGAACACGAATAAATAGGAGTATGGGCATACAACATTTTTCTGGGATATATAATATGATAGGTAGTTACATAATTTTTTTTTAAGTAATTTAAACTTAATGGTCATGAGCTAATGAGCTAGTTTGTTATACAAGAAGTCATTAAATAATACACTTAAGTGCATATATACATACACATAATATGTAATTAATTCTCATTAGTAGAACATTTATTTAAGAAAATTCAAAAAATTTGATTATAAAAGGAAGAGTTATACTATTTAAAGCTATAATAAGCTTAATATAGTTTAAATTTAAAAACCAAGATGTAAGTTTATGCCGATAGTAGACTATATATAGTACCTACCATTCTAAAATACTTTAAAACTACCTCAGAAAATAAACAGAATGAAGAAATAATAACAAACATGTTTGCTCAAAATAATTGAGTAAAAACTATCTTTTCCGATATAAGTATCAATTTACTCGTAAGTAGGTACTATATGTATATCTATTTAAAGCTAGAGTGCATTAAGAAACATTTTTTTTATAATACGAACTATAGTAGTAATAAATAATAATAACGAACAAAAATACTTTTGAGACATTGGTATGAACATTTATATTTAGGGAATTCATATCATATCAGCCGCATATATACCCTGCCACCAAAGTTTGCGAACGTTTATAGGACAGCAGTTCAAATAGAGCTGCAAAAAAGCATTACTATAACTATGTATATATTTGTATATGCATTTATATATAATATATACACTGAATTACAGTAAATAAAAATATATTTCCCAAATAATATTTAACTGTATGACGTAATCATGCAGCGAAATGTAAAATTTTAACTTTTGGAATTTTTCTAACAAATAAAATTAACTATCATCTCAAATTATATATAAATTATATGTAAGTATGTACAAAAAATTGCACTCGTGACAGTACCTGAGGACTGATAGACGCAAAACAACTGAAAAAAATAAAATTTTAGAACGTATAGATACCAGATACTATAGGTACTTGTCTAAATATTTCTTATCCGTAGCATATCGATAAATTAACCATAACTTGAAATTAATTTGATTAATTTTAACCGTTCAAATATTCAAAATACGTAGATATAACACATTCTATAAAATAAAATATCAAATCACAAAAAAAAAAATTTGAAAGTAAAAAAAAAGACAAAAAAAAAAAATGCTTAATACAGCAAAATAAAATGTGTTTATTAATCTTACATAGTATAAAACAAATTTATATCTGATCTAGTTTCATGTAGGACCAATAAAAAAAAAAAAATCATATAACTACAACATACAAACTAGCTTTAAACTATTAATAGTCGCATATAGAATTACATTATAGTTTAAGTTTTCCATGAATAATACAGCAACCTTCGAATAATAAGTAGGTTATTATTGTGTAACGACCTTAAATAAATACGAATTCTGGTAATTTACAGTATATAATACTAAACTTTTCGTATAGCATAATAGTACTTACATGCATTATATATATATATATATATATATTATATACATTCATACAAAATTTCAAAATCAGAAAGCATAATTTGTAAGTTTGCAGTCGATAAATAAAAAACTCTCATAATATAAATATTATAATATTACATTGTGTTATACAATACGCGCGAAGCATCGATATTTAGATTTCCAATTTATTTTAACACGTTGTGTCAATAACACGTTTGCCTGGTACTCATTAATATTGCAGTGCTCATTGCTCAATTCGTTGATCAATTGCGCACCCACTCGGTAGGGAAGCACAACCATATTATAATATTGTACACATTGCGACAGCCGTATGAAGCCAAATAAAACTTCTATACAAGCTTGATAATATGACAACAATCGGAATAGAAAATACTTTGTTTAATAATACGCATCATGTAACGTACCTGCAGTTCTGAGGTCCACCAACAAACTACCGACCTCCCAGGGATTTCCATCAGAGTCTTGGGCGCGTTCAAAACCACTCTAGAAAATTGAATAAAAACAAATCACATAGGCGGAAATAATATGTTATCATTTATCATATAATATATAGGTAGATACACAGTGCACATGTAAAAGTAATAGACATGTCCTCATAACTTTGGGTGGGCGTATAATATATATATTATATATACTATATACTATAGATAATGTACGAAAAACATTGTTATATTTTACCGCATACGAACTGGAGCCCGCTGACCAGTCACTTGAGTTAGGTGGAAGGTACCATCTGCGATTGGGCGAAGCCTCGGGACTGCTGGAAGTGTAATTGCGAGATGGTGGTTCGTCACCCGGTAACAAAAAAGATCCAACGCTGATGCTATCGTATGGAGAAGGACCGCGACTTCCAGTTGTGGCACCCGACGTTCCATAATCCAAATCAACTTTCCAGAGGGCTTCCACGAGCTCGGCGTCCTAAAAATGATTTTAAAGTAGCACGGTAAAATCTTTTGAATTTACACAATTATATAAGAGTATGAATATTATTGCATTAAATCTAAAACAGAAGTATATAGGTACATCCTAATATATAGGTAATAATTACATTTTTGGTATATATTATATATAAATAATTAATAAGGTAACACTGCAAGCAGCGAGAGCCAAATACGTTTAGCCAATTACGGTTTCCACAAATATATCTGATATAAGTATATAAACTATGAGGACCATCTCATATTTGAGTAGAATCAGAATTCTGTGTTTTTACGCCCCGGAGATTTTTAATAAGAATATATATAGCTATACAAACGTATATACGGTATATAGCAATCTCATAAAATTGTAATAAATTTTTGTCGTAATGAAAAAGGAATGTTGAAAAATATTGTGAGCAGGATTTAATAACTATCCTATCGGGATAAATTTAAAATCAAATCAAATCAAGGTATCAAAACGGGAAATATGTTTTCGATTCCGTAGATACTCATGTATAAATAATGGGTATCTAATATATATGTTTACTCATGAGATCTGCAGTGTATATAGGATGCAATAGGACGTTCACGAGTTACAATTCTGTAAGCTGGAAATTCGTTTTTATAATTTTATTTTTTTTGATTTCCTTCTTTTGAATTAATAACATGTGCCTATATTATATATATATATAAGTGCATGCGTGCGTGAGCCCAGCGCGCGAGCTCGCCTACTCGTTCGTTCGTTCACATATATAGTGCAAGGGTAGCGGCCATTTTCGGTGCGTATATATCTACGAGACGAGACAAGACGACAGACACGTACGCGAGGGTGAAAATCCCTGCGCGCATTGTGTTAATGGCGACGGCGCGCGGGGTCGTGATTGCGTCGCAACGCCATTAATCACCCGGGCCCCCCCACCCGCTGTAACTCACCCCCAAAACCGAGGGTACAACCCCGAGGGAGACCACGCACAATGCGAATATATGTATAATATATACATACGTGTGCGGCGTGGTGCGAGTGTATATACATATCAGTCGTAAGCGCGGCCCAAGTCTCCGCACACATCGCGGTATATATTACTGTATATACCGAAAAAAAGCGTGGTCGTTATATTATACATATATATATATAAGGAGGAGAAGCGTCTCGCCCGTGTGATTTTCCCATTCATTTTGTTTGTATGTATATATATAATATACGAGTCGTCGTCATTCGGACGCCATCGTATATTATATACGGAAAAAAAATTCAGTGTATTTATATATATTTTTATTATATATCATGATGAATGCGATGAATGCAATGAGAAGTGCGTGTTGAATGAAGTTATCATACACAATATATAGTATGCCCACGCGGACCCGCGGAAGAACATCTGCGGCGGCTTCCCGGACAAATGACACCGATGACATAATTTATATGATTTGCTCATATATTATTATATATGTGTATTATATTATACGAGTATCTATATAGAATCACACCGTGCACGAGATTATTGTGTCTTACACAGGGGTAGGTCTGTGCGTGCGAATAGACGACGGGATCAATTAGGACATCAAAAATAATATGCAGCAGCGAGTACCGCAGATATTTCATTGCAGTGATTTCTAAATGCGCATTATATACACGTCTAAATGCAGCAGTACGCAAAATTAACTATTGAGGCACTACAAGCATGAAGATTTTAATAAATTTATAAAAAAAAAAATACTCGTCCGTCAAACGAATAATACTATACTATAAAATATGATAGGTACTCGTATCACCTACATAAGTTGCAGCACAGACACAACGTTCACAATAATTAAAGTAAAAGAAAAGCTTGTGGCTACAGTATAACTGTATGCAGGCAGGTATAACCTACCACATATTATATTATGGATAGGTAAGTACAATATTACATTAATTTATGTATATCCTGCGACATATTATTATAGCTTTGAAATACAATTTTAGCCGACCCTGCTCGTGGCTTGCTTCGGCAAATCTTATTTGAATAGTACATATTATAATCATAGTAAATGAAATGTCACAATTTAAAAATACTTTTACTTTAAAATGGAAATATCAAAAGAAATATTTCATTTAAGGTCACAATAGATAATGTCTTTAACTTTAAGTTTGATAATACAACTGATCAGTTAATACTCTAATCCTCTAAATGAAAATTATTTGATATGTTGCACGTGGGTCATAGAAAGAAAACAAATAGCGCGCTGACATCGTCTATAAAGATTATAATATCATTATTTCAGGAACACTGTGCGCCGGTGCAGAATAGTAAGTTATCGTGGCCGTGGATTCCCGATATCGCGGTGAAATCGATTTCAAACGATACGATAGCCATAAACGATATCTTTACAAGACGTGCTTGCGCCGGCATGGCGCGGCGTGAATTATCGGTAACCGCGGCACCGCACGCGAGTGTATAATATTTTGAAGGAACATTCGTATAACATGGCCAGCAATAAGCGATAATTGCTGCTCGGCTTATCGTGTAACAGATTTTCGACGGCCTCCTTGAAGCCATACGCAATCTACGTTCAGCGCCGAATCATGTATTGCACGCGCATAATATTATACAGTACAAAGGCAGCAACATCAACGCATCGTAGTTTAAATTGTCTTGTCGCGTCACGAACGACGTTATTATTTACACGCATACGACGCTCAACTGTAGTACCGAGGCAAGTATGTAAGGTAAACGGTAAAAGGTAAAAAAAAAAAAAGCTCCAACACAATAATATTTCTTTAGTATAAATTAATCTACACAATTACTACTTGCTGTTATATTAATTAACAATAAAGATAAACAACAGACACAAATACGTGATTTCTTATCTTGTAAAACGTATAATTATAAATAATGCCTAAAGAAAATTTTCTATCAAAAAACTCATCACTTGCATCAGTGATATACTGATATAACGTAAGCAATCGTCCGTAGCAAAAGTAATCGTTCGTCAAAAAGCGTTATAGAGTATAGATAGTAATAATAGAAAACTGTAAAAAAAAAATGTTATCATTCATACCATTAAGTCAATAATGGTCGTTGAAGATTTTATATAAATAACTGTCTATTCTTACAATACACTTTAGAATAATATGCATATTGAATACATATAAGTAACTGATGTGTTTCTGGCCTCGAACGTGCCCATCCCTCAGCTCATATAATAGCACGGAAAACGGGCGACGCGATTCTCAGACTGGCAACGATGAAAGATCGCAAATATAGATTCGTACAACATGGTACAAGAGTACAAGACCGCTACACTGAACATCACCACCATTAATATTAGTGAAACCTCCGGGGAATGTCCGATATTTAGAGGTTTCAGTAAATAATAAACGCACTTGGGGACTATAACCCTATAGGTATATACAACTGTTTGATGGGGAATCGAACACCATGGCAAACGACGAACAGGTTATCCTTTTAAAACCCGGTTGGTTTTTTTTTTCATGGCATTTCACTATTTTAAAATTATTTATTAAAATACGTTTGATATTATACCGCGGCTTATCTTTGTTAAAGTGAGCCTCCGCCTCCTATATAGGCCTCCTAGAGCCACAAGTTTCATATTTTAAATTCTGAGCGGAGCGATGAATGTATTGATTTAACAAAAAAACTACGAGCATATTAAAAATGTAATATTATTATTGAAATAATGTTAGGTAACCTTTCCACCTCGGTTATCAAAAAGTTAGACACTCATCTCCGATAAAAATCATTTTTGATCGTTTGCAGTGCTTTATCTTAGTTGAATTAAAATTCATCAATTCCCTATTACTGCAGTGACCTACTCAATAGCGCGTGGTACATTTGACACCGAATGTACAGCAGAGTGGTTAATATTTGACAGATTTGTTTGTTTCTATTATTGCCTCCATATCAATGTAAATGCAGCCTAACATGCTAACCTAACCAGGTTATATGCAAAGACCAACTCTGAGAATAGATTATAACACCGATAATCGCTAATGGTTGGTTATTCATTAATTGATTAACATAAATATGCAATGCCATCACATAGACTAAAATATAATATTATGAAGTACCAATTGGTTTTTTTAATCATAGTTAAATATACTAAATTAACGTTTTATGGATACTAAGTATGACTAATAAATATCAATAATGTAAGTGTAGGTACAATAAATACTGATACAATAAGGAACATATGTGGCTAATATGCCACCTGCCAAAAAATTTGAGTTCAATCATTCAGTTGACACTTTCAACGAATTATATTCTAAATTATTGCTTTAATACTTACCATCGTATATAAACACAGACATTATACATGGCAATAATATTGTTGTATATAGGCGGAATCCAAGTTCCATCACAAATTAAAAAATTAGTTCCGTCCCGCGTGTTATTTATTTAGTAGTATACCATCGTCCATCCGCCTCTTTTATGTTTTGTATGATTTATATAAAATATATAATATAATTATATATTGTTATATATTATGTGTTCTGCAGAGCATGTTTTTATAATATTATCATACCTATCATAAATGTTGTACTATTAATTTCACGTCGCAAGAAAGTATATATTGCGTATAACCTTTATTGTTCACTAAGTAGGTTTTAATCGAAATAACTAGGTACCTAACTAAGTTTAAAATATATAAAATTAATACGAACTCTAAATTCTAATACAATAATAATTTCACATGTATTATAATGAATAAAAATCGATTAAAAGAAGTATAGGAATAAATAATTATGAGTGTTCATTTCATAAAAATATAATATAAAATAAATTCATTATTGTATAAAAATTCAGTACACTATAGCTGCAGCAATCAATAATATAGCCATAATACAATTACCAATATATATATACATACTCATAAACACTGCGAATTGCGATTGTTAATTAAAATATTATTGTACACACAATATGAATATATAACCATAAGACCGGAAAATGTTCCGATTAGGCAAACGCAAGACCATTGAATGGAGTACAATATACATCGATGAATGCAAAGCTCCGGGAACCAATTGAAGATTAAAATTATTATACAGTATAAAACGTAGCGACATCAATACACCATGAATAGACAAAAATTAAGAAGCACATTAGTTTCCAATCGACAACAGTTATGATGGCTTATCGGATGTATATGTGTATTATAATATGTGTAATGTGTACATGTTATAGGTAGAACCCTATATAATATTATACATAGATATATATACATTTATAACATTAGGTAGGTGTATATTTTAATTATTTACAAAAGCATCAATAACTATCAAAAATAGACGTCTGGAAAAGTAACAATTATTTACAAGTATATGGGTATAACAATACTGATATATTTTTGTATATTAACGTTTTTCGTCTACCTAATTGTAAAAATTGCATAAATAGGTATGTACATCTATACTACCCACTATAATGTAATGAAAAGTAAAAGTAAATAAACACATAATTAAATTTTTTTAGATATACCTACCTATTTATTATTGTTAGTCGCATGATAATAGTTTAAATGTGTTATAATTATAATTAATGTGAAGGTCAAACATAGACAAATATATAGGTACACATTAGCAACCACAACTTATATTATCCATAATTTTCCAAAGTTAATTTTGTACACATATACTTGGACTATTTTATATTAGAAAATAACAAGAGTATAAATAATTTAAATAAAGAAAGTTTTTAATTCCAAAATCAAAATAAATGTTAACAAACAAATTAGTTTGGGCATTGAGCCAATTTCCTACTGGTAGTATAAATAATTAAAAAATAATCAACTACGCTGTCGCACTTTCTATAAAGCAGTGTTATTCTCCTATAAAAACCCAATATTAGCCACTGATATCCTACAAGCACATTTAAATAACCAGGCCGATTGATACCACGAAATCGCTCTTCAAAGTTAATGAAACAAAATCAAAGAAATAAAAAATGTACAAATGTAACCTTAAATATATACAAATACCTACCTAATCCAAAAACAACAAAATATAAATATAATATAAAAATCCAACTGCCCTCCGTCTAATCACAAACGCCACTTGGCTCAATTATAATATCACAAATCTTATATACATATTATGTATAGTCTATGCGGTCCAATCTCCATATCTATATATATATACTCAAACGGTAGAAGACATGGTCATATCCGTGTATATATCATCCCCATACCACACTCCTCGTTCAAAAGTCCGTTTATATATAAGTATATGTTATAGCTACAACTATGCCAGAGCTTAAGCGTCTCAAAAAAAATGGTGCCACCACGACTGATCATACTAAAATTTCATACATGAAGCGTCACTAATGAGTACATATATGTTTCCTTTTTTGGGTCTATAACGTTTTACGAGTTAGTACCTATATGGCTATATACGTATATATGTACAATTATAAAATAATAATGAGTTTTACATAGTCGTACATATATATATAATATATATATATAAAAGTTTCACCCGCGAAGTTGGATTCAGCGTGCGATAGTGATGTTAGCTCGTTGTACGTGATGTTGACGCAGAATCCGATACTAAGCTAATACAATATTATATATAATTGATGTTGCGTATGAACAATATATTCTTTATAGATTTGAGAATAAAATATATGGACCTCATTGTCACAAATGTATACCAGAAATCAGTTTGATTTTTGTCCAATAATATATGTATCCGCGTCATCATAGGTAGGTTACTCAATATACTATCTATTTTATCTATATTATTATAAACCCATATTCCGGTATGTATAGATGTACCCACTATTAAACTGCAAATACTGCATAATATATAGGTACGTACACCAACGCTATACGGCACAACGGTGAAGATGTGCAAAAAATTTCGTATTCGCCAGTGAATTCTATAATATATAGGTAGGTGTCTTCGATAAGACCCAGTCAAGTGTTCGCATAATGTACAAATCAATCGCACACCCGTTTCTTTTCCGGATGATTGGACACAAAATATCAATCGCAAACGAAAATACGCACACACACGCAAGTACCAATAAAATACTGGTGTACACTGTACATATTATAATGTAAACCTACCTATGTATATATTGTGTGTGATACACCACACTGCGCAGAAGCAGGTACCTATATATACTATATATTTAATATGCGTCATGTGCACCGTGTGAAAGTATTGGTTTTGTGCAGAAAAAATAGGTAGGTACCTAAGTATATATGGGATCGTTGCACCGTTAACAATCCGCATCGGCCGACGGGTTTATTTTTCTTTTCACGATTTTTTGTACCGACCCGTTTCGTTTTGCTTATCTCCGCCGCGCGAGGTGATATTTTGTTATATTTTTTCTTTTATATTTAAATACGTTTTTTTTTCGTTCAACCGACTTTTTTACCGCATAGGTCCATGTTATAGTATAATACATTATAATATTATACACGTAGGTAGGTGCTATATTACAATAATAATAAAAAAAACCATCACCCGTAAACACCATATTGTAGTATAATATAATAATATACATATACAAGTATATACAAAACGCAGCACAATCGACTTCGCGCGCGCACACACAAAAAAAAAACTGTTTTTCCCATTTCGTAAACGGATACGCGCGCGCACACAATACGCAATAATATTATATATATTACTATAAAATATAATATTATAATAGTGTGCGCGGCGGCGGCGCGGTTTTCCCCAGGGGAGTCGTCGTCGTAGTCGTATCCGTCGGGCGACGGCGGAATGACAATCGCCGCGTGTGCCGCCGCCCGCGGGAACCTTAATAATGTTATTGTACACAATGGCGCGCGTAGATGATATTATGCGTCGTATTATAATAATAATATATATTGTATAAATAGGTACCACATGACGTGACGGCCGCCAAGCGTTATAATAAATAGTACATAGAAATCGTCGGAGCGTTGTGAAAATATTTGGACAGACGACGACCGATCGCGTTGTACCTCCCCTCCCCCTCACTTCCATCAACAGTCCCGCCGTCGATAATCGACGAAAATAATATTATTATAATAATAGTAATGTATTATTATATTATATACGTTCACGATCACCACCCACAACCCTCCACCAACCCACCCATCCACCCACCCACCACACAACAACCGCCATCCTGACCACGGGATCCGCGGTGATCGATCAACCGTCGAGCGCCTCGGTTGTTGTGATGTACGTACGTCACCATCATGTGACGGGTTCGGAAAATCGGTCACCAATTGTGTGAGCGCATCGTCTCGCACGGTGCCAAATGTAAATGTGCGTCGACAAAATCAGGCGCGCTCATGCCCGCCTATAGTAGGTAGTATACAATACACCCCAGCCATACATCGATTTTCACCGGAGTTGACTGATAACTAGACACTCAAATAAAGCTAACCCGACAATAGCACCTAAACGTCGTCCACGATGCGGTTTAGAAAGATTGCGCCCTGCCATGCATATAGATTTTCACCGGAGATCATTGCAGTCTGCAAATAACTTATACAAAGATTAAGATTTGACACTTTTTACACACAAAAGAAACACCGTATATAGATAAGCGGCATATAGAGGACTGCAGATACATCCAGCACGTCCAGGTTCGATTTACACTGCAGGTGATGACTGACGACTAAACACACTCAAACTCAACTTTCAACAACTTTTCTACGTTCGACAAAATACGCATCGGTACATGCCATGGAAGACTGGCAATCCTGTTTGCACATGTATGTGTTAAAAAAACGTAACTACTTATCGCATCTTCACAGGAGACTAAAATAGACTCTCTTCATTATGTATACCCGCTAAGTTGCAGGTAGATATTCACCATCGAGGGTATACTCACTTAGACCGATAGTTAAACACCAGCACGTCTTATGGTATTTATTAAATACGTTAACGACCACCATCAGTACACCCTTCCACTAAGATCCCCTCGCTACCCCCGATCAATCGGCGTGCTGCAGACCCTGCTCGCGATCCGCGGTGATCGATCAACCGTCGCGCGCCGCGATTGTTGTGATTTACGTACGTCACCGCTTATACATCATGTGACGGGTTCGGAAAATCGGTCGCCCATTGTTGTGTGTGCGTATCGTCTCGAGCGGTGCCAAATGTGCGACGCGCGTCGTTGTCGGGAGCGCTCAGATACCCGCCTATCGTGGTATATATATAATATTATATATACCACGGTAAAATGTATATACATGTATAATAATAATATATATATATATATGTTATAGTGTATGTTCGCCGCCGTCACGCCGAGTTACCAACGCCAAGTGGAAAAAAAAACCGTAATACGCCGCTTCTTTGGCGGCCGTGAAAAACGCCCGTGAATCCGGCCGCCGAAGCTGAATGTACGGCACGACAAATAATAATAATAATAATAATAATAATAGTAATAATAGTGTGACGACGACGACGACGGATAACGCGCGACGACACGACGACCGACGTTTTTTTGCCGTTCCATCTCTTTTATTATTTACTGTTACCGTCGCGATTTTCCGTGCGCGGTTCAATAGACATAGGTATATTTTAACGCTTGCATATACAGAATGATCAACGTGCCTAACAGAGTGACTTTAACGTCCTACTTATTAATGTATAAATATCGCAAATATAGCTCAAATTGATTAGGGGGACTATTGAGTATCCTACGTATACAGACAACAAAAAATACTCCCCTCACCGGCTCACCCCTTTTCACATTCAATGATATAAAAAAAATTGATTTTTCCTTATATAAGTATAGCACCTTTTTTTAAAACAAATTCATTTTTTTAATAAAAATTCACAATCTACAGAAAAGTGAGTACAATAGTCAATAAGTAAATGAGAGAAATACAATATGAGGCGGTGAAAATAGAAAACATTTAGTAAGAGTTTCACATTAGTAACGCCTGAACATGAGTGAAGGTATATAATACCTAAATATCTTTTTATATTTTAGTAAAATAAGGGAACAATTAGGGCAATATATAAGGGCCCCTTTATAGGGAAAAAGAACAATATAAAGTATAAAAATGCTCGTGAATTATTTAAAACTACTAACAAATATACATTTGTTCCTACTAAAAGTCGCACTGAAGAATGTACCTCACGTTGTGTTCAAAAATGATTTCAATTAACAGTAGAAAAAATAGAAAAAAATGTGAAAACATCATAATACTTAATATATTTAAAAAATTTAGTAGGTACTGTTTATAATACATACAATATTTCGTAGTAGATACATGACAATATAATAAAATTCACAACATTTGGCTGGGAAAATTTAAGTAAATAAAGAGTACCTATATTATATATATATATAGATACCTACTATTGAACTCTATGTAAATAGTGTAATATAATAATAGGAAATATAGTAATAGCTGGCTACACGGCGTAGTTGCACGTTATATATACGCGTGATGTTGATTGTTTTCCCGTCACACGTGCAAACGTTTTTTTATTGGCACTTGTTCGAAAAAAACTTTAAAAAAATCGACATTTTTGTCGTACACCGTAATTATTTAGATTACATTATTGTTGTTATTGCCGTTGTTATTATATATTATTACGCCGCAGAACTAATTTACGAATATACATACATAATATATAAACGAAGATATCTATATATCCAAGTATATTTTAACGGTCAACTGACAACATTATTGCATCATATTAAAATACACGGTATATACCGCATCATTGACCGTTGTATACTTATATATATTGTATATGTCGCCATAAGGAGCAACAAAAACCAGCGCGTGTTTGAGAAAAAAAATGGTGTGATTTATATTTTGTTTATAGGTTGATAAAATATACATGTTAATATATAGGTAACCACAGATATAAGTATAAACCATTTTATTATAAGTTATAACTAACTTAAGTACCTCAATTACAACTTACATATGTGTATGTACGCTACAGCCTAATTGGACGCGAATGTTAACTTTTATTATGTGTATATAATATGCATATTGAATGTACCTATATATATATATATATTGCGTACAGTAATAATATAACATAATATATGCCTGAAAGTGATAATATACCATAATACCATATTGTATGGTTATATTGCGTGTATGATTGAAAATATGTATCATTTTACAGACGTACAAATAGTATTAATATCTACTTGAAAAATTGGATCTGCATCTATTATTATTCGTTCTTTTAATATAGGGTTTGGATTTTTATATTTTTAGAAATTATATAAAATATAATTGAAACTTGATTGAACAATCTGTTGTTCAAAAAATCATAACTACAGACTTCAACAAAGGATCGAATCTATAAATTGATGAGTTTTAATTATTTATATGTAGCCTTAATAAAAGGCTGTATTAGACACCTTTATGGAATTTTCAATAGTATACCTAATTATTTTATTTTTATTACCTAGGTACATATTATACTGTTCATTTATCATTTACTTCAATTGGTAAATATATCAATAACTTTTGAAAGTGTTATATCCCTAATTATTTACAAAAAAATAATAAAATATTAACACTTTATACCTATATTATAGTTAATTTTGTAATAGTTGGTCATGTTAATACCTATTTTTAGTAGTTAGGCAATAAAATAAGAAATCCAAAGAGTGGTTTTGGTATACTAATATGAGTAATTAGTGAATAAAAGGTATAGAGACAATAACAAATGTTAGTATTTTACATTGTCATTATCTAAAGACATAAACCTAGAAATTATAAATAGTATATATATATTCTACCTATTATATAAAATAAGTATGGGTACGATGATATATTATTACGAAGCTATTTGTGCTTAAGTATATAATATGTGCAATAAGTATAGTAATGTATTTTAACATAATATAACTAAGACATTCTTATTTCATAAAATGGATAGGTATAACGCTTTAAAAATAGATATAATAAGTAAAATATATTATGTTGCTATAGGTATATAAACACGAAATAGGTATGCGCAAATTCTATAAAGTGGATTTATTTATGGCATTGATAACTGATAACTGTTTTTTGTTTTATGAACACATAGGCATATTATATGTGTAGTATGAACTATAAAATATAATAATGTATTTAACACTCTCACAAATACCAAAATACGCACATCTGCAAACTGCGGTATACCTACTAACTACTATATTACATTATATATAGTTACCTTATAAACATACATTAGTATATATTACACATTCATGCATAATATAATAATATAGGGGGTACCTACATATAATAAACATAAATCATTTACTTATATACTTATATATAATATAGTATATATGTATGAAGTGCACCGAAACTTTTCACTTATAAAACAAAAGTTTAAAACCCCATAAAACTTTAAAAACTAATAAAAATAATGTATATTCAAATCCACTCCTATATCATCTGTCACTCGCATATTAAAGCTGCTGTCGGCCTAGCAGAGTTTATAATATTATAGGTACACACGCCAACAATACTTCCAGCGAAATAATATAATAAGCTAGAAAGTACCTAAATTGTAAACATGCTTAAATAGCTCCTATATATTTTATAAGTATATACCAATAAAAAAATAAAACTTTTGCTTATATAGTTACCATGGAAATATATTTTATTCAAAAGCTACATACAATTTACAACTGTGTTGGCTTTCCAGAAATGACAACCAAAATTGATTTATTTAACAAGCAAATTACAAATATATATATATTAAACCCTACTTCACGTTTTGAAATTAATAATACTACTAATAATAATATTTACAATAATATTATACCAATTATTCTTGGGTATTTAAGGTGATTATTGTATATTATGTCAAACCCCCCTCCCCCCCCCCGACATTTTTTACCACCAAAATATGCAATCGATACAGAACTATAGCTCTTATAGTATTTTAGTAATCTTATCTTAATAGTTAATAGTATATGTCATAATGATAGTAATTAAAACCTTTTTTACGGGCAATAATAATTTTAAACATTTATAGTTGACATTTAATCTAGTGTCTACGTTCTACGATTTACGAAGTGTTAAAATTACAAAAATTACAATTTTAATTACTGATTTGTATTTAATTTTTAATTAATTCGTTTGAAATGGCAAAAAGACAAAACACCATGATGAATTTCTTTGTAAAAAAGCCTAAATTAAATTTATTGAAAGTTTAAATAAAAGAAACACCACAACCACATACATCAAGTTCATGTTTAGAGTTCAACGGTGAAAAATCTAACTCGAACGTAAATAATGACCCACCACATACATCGAGTTCATGTTCAGAGTTCAACAGTGAAACATCTACCTTATTAAACGTAAATATTTATGATGTTGGGCAATATTTGAACCAAACTGTAAGTAATGAACTGAAGTATAAATTATTAGTAAATAAATAGACACCCGATGAAGCATATAAATTTCCCATAGTTGGAAAAAGAAATTTAAAGTTTCAGTTTAATTGGTTTAAATCGCGATTTTCTTGGCTTGCTTACACAACAATAGGTGATCAAGGAGCAATGTGCACGTTTTGTGTTTTATTTGTCAGGGATCTCGGAAGAAAGGGGAATCATCAACAATTAGGAATAAGCCATTTAATAATTGGAAAAAAGGTATCGAAAGTTTTTCCCATCATATCGCTACACAATTTCATAAAAATAGTGTAATTATTTGGTGAAAATGTTATTAACACGTATACCAAACTTCAACCAGATATTCGACAACAACTTGATTCCGCAAGAGCTCTACAAATTTCTGAAAATAGAAAAAACTCGTTCCAATTAAACAAACAATTATTTTATGTGACCGACAATAAGAGTTAGCACTTCGAGGGTGAAATGATTAGGGTCCTCTTGATTTAAATGTTGTTGAACCTGATCATAATGATGGTAATTTTAGAGCACTGTTGCGTATGCGAATTGCATGTAAAGACAAACATTTAATTAATCATATTGAAAATCCGTCTTTAAACGCTATATGTACATCAGTCCTAAAATACAAAATAATTTTATTACGATTTGCGGGAAAAAAATTCAAGATAATTTAGTTTGTAAAATTAATGCGGCGAAGTCGTTTTCATTTCTCGTTGACGAAACTACCGACATATCACGTATAGAGCAATTGACTCTTGAATACAGATAATAGCAGTAGCATATACAGTCAGGCAGTCTTATAATTATCATATATAGGTAGTTAGTATTTAAAAAAAGAAAAATATTTATCCATCTTATTCAGAAAAATCTGAAAAATAAACATTATACTTACCTATAGTTGGGAATGTTTCATTTATAATTGTATATATACTGTATAATATAATATACTCATCTACTATAGGTACCGTATGCAGACGTTAAATAAATAAATATTTTTTTTCTGTGCGTATTTAAATCAAGTTTTAAGGCATAGGTAGGTAATAAATAATAATAAATGATGTTCGATGCATAATCATTTACCATATTATTATATATTTATATTACTGGCTTAAATGTTTAACGCATAAATGTATTAAACTGAGCGCACTGTTTATTATTTTATTTCACATCCATCGACAAAAAGTGCATCCCACGCTCATATATATATATATATATATATATATAGGTACCCTTTTAATATAGACAGGGTATACATTGGAAGTTCAAATATATTAGATTATAAATGCATCGCATGTACAATAATAAATAATAATACATATAATAACAATAATAATTGGTTTTAAATACGCGTTGGGTGCGGGCAAGGGGATGATGGTTCGTATACATATAATATAGGTATATGTGTATATACACGCCTCCGAGAGAGTAACGGGGTGAGGGCAGAAGGTTGTGGGTTTCCGGTATATAACGACCATATTCGACGGTAACTATATAATATTATACGTTATTCCTACATCATGTCGTCACATCATAATTATATTGGTATGGTGGTTTGAGGTATACCTATTACCCATATATTTGTATAGACGTAGTGATCCATTTAACGTAAGACATCACTCTTTGATTCAATAAACCCTATACCTTACATTTTTGAAAATATTTAATTTTAATTTACATCATTTTAAGTCGTTAATAAACAACATTTTTGGATTAAAACTATTTTTTTTATAATTTTTTAATTTGTTTACTAATTTTAATGACAATATTTTTAATTTCATATTCGTAAGCTAAATATTAAACACAATATTTGAATCTATAAAAATCAAATTTCGGTAAGTATAAAAAGTTTATAAGTTATATAGCATTGTACCTTATAGTATATACATGAGCGGAGTAGTGGATCAACATTTAGGAGTATTAACCCGAGATGTTTTTATACATCGATGTACTCCAAAAAATATTTTAATTTGGAATAAGGAATTAAAATTGCACGTTGTCATTGAAAAAAGTTAAAAACTAAAAAAACTATGCTTATTATGGACCTATTAGAGTATCTATAATAGACTAATAGAGTATCTCATAAATACCTATATGCAGAGAAAAATATTTTCATAAACGTTAATATAGTTTTTAAAATAATGAGGGTCTTACGTTGAACCTGTATAATACCTACCTGGCTACCTATAGTAAATTAACACACATAAGTCGGGAACTCTATAGGTACTTATTGTGCGTGGTTGCAGTGATGCTTCACCGCCGCGCGATTATGCCGTCAAAAAGGAGGAAAAACCATTCCGCTATTATATGCATTCGCAATACCCGGGGACGACGGCGACAATAACAAACGTGCACATGATGCATACATTGTTGTTGTTGTTGTTGGTATATCAACGACGATAATATTGTAATAAAGCCAGTATTGTAGTGTACGGGCGCTCATCCACTATAAAATAATTATATTATATATATTATTATTATTATTATTATTATTATTGTAATACCGTCAATCGTCATCGTCGCACTGTCCCTCTATGATGCGCATCCCGCAAAGCCCCAAAATGCGGGTGCGATTATACTATTCCCCCCCCCACCCACACACCGTCATGAAAAAAACCCTTGTAAGGACGGTATGAGCACAGAATAATATGATAATAGTAATATATCACGTCCAGCCGGTATTTGGCAGCGGGGAGGCCATCCAATCGGAGAACGGTTGGGCGTCGACGGATGGGCGGTCGCGAGGCGCTTCCTCCCTCCCTCCTATATACACAACACGCGGGATCACACAACAACCGGTTGTCGATAATTATTGTTGTTATTATTAACGGCCAAGGTCTCGTATATTATATATACATAATATATTATGGTGCATGAGCGTCGTTTGTAACACACGTCGTAGTATAATAATATTATAATATACGCCGCCGCACGTCACCCGTAAGCGCGTCACCGCCGTCATCGAACCGTCGGCCGATAATATTATAATACATTAATACATATTATTATTATTATTATGGATACGGCGGCGGCGGTATCTGCCTCATCTGCTGAGCATATAATTATGGACAGCCGGCCGCCCGCCCGCCAGCCGCCGACACGTTTAATATTAAATGATAATTATAATAATAACAATTATTAAATAGAATGCGCCATAGGGCTGACGGTATTTACGGTGCACCGTCAATTACCGCGTTATCCTGACGTATTTTCGGTATATGCGAATACCAGTATACCAAGTAATACTAAATAGTATATACCTACGACCTACCGGTGTTAATTTTTAGTGCAATACCTATTTGTTTTCTCTCGCGCAACATAGAAAAACGCATGAATTTGAAACCGTTTTTTTATGACTTTTGGGTAACCTCAGAGTAAAATTTAAACTGATCTATTACATTTACTTGAAACAATATTTAGATTTTAGACTAATCGATAATATGTCAAATTATTATGTATACCTTCAACAATATTATTATTCTCTATACCTAGTTTTTGTGATAGATGATTGCACTCTTAAGATAACTCAAAAACATAAAAAGAAATGATATTGCATAAATACGTTTTTACTTTTTTGAGTTATTTTTATATGTTACGAGTGGATCTGAGAGAAAACTAATATTGCATTATTATATTTTTTGAGCATGCTCTGACGAATATTTCACGGGCTAAATGGAGAAAACAAACAGTGCTCTGACATTCTCTTAATAACATTCACCACTGTATTCATAGTCGATGCTTAAGAATAAGTATTGCTTGCGACTCTAATAAGATCCATTTATAAACGAAACTTTGCCTTAAGAAAAGAAAAGGGGTTTATCCTGCAGTTCGCTGACACCTGGTTTTTTGATAAAAAAAACGAGTTTTTAAGAAAAGCAAAAAAAACAAATGATATCAGCGACATGCTACATGCAATAAAACTATAATACTATCATAATCTGAAAACTTATTTTATCGTGAGTATAAGGTACCTATCGGCTATCGCACGTTATGATACCTGTAAAATTATTTAATGCGGTGAGAGTATAAGATATAGTATTATAGGTAGATACCTATCACATGGTAATTGACATCCATCAATATGTATTGATACCATAAAATATCATAATCGCATATAACTTTTTATTTTTATTTATACTTTTAACGACTATGTTATATAGATTTATTATTCATTATACATTTTATATTTTATATTTTACCTACAAAAATGATGACTATGTAATATTTTAAGTATTTAGTATTTTTATAGTGTCGGCAAACTGCAGGGAGTCGGCCAATTGGTGTCGGCGATCTGGGAATACACCCTTATTATTACTACGTACTATGGTCTATGATTATTTATTACTATATTATAATTTATTTTTATTGGAAAATAATGGCTTTTTCAATATTTTTTTATGTTGAAAAATATATACATATTTTTATAAAGACCTTTTTATTGTCTTATTGAAAAAGGAAATAATTTGATCATTCTTGTTATTCTTTTCTTCGCATCACTTCATTACTCAACACACCTCCACAAGAGGAGATTAAAAATGTGCAATCGCAAAAACATAAAACAGAATTAAAGAATTTATACATATTAAGCTATGTTTAAGTATAAAAAAAAACAGTGCCTAAGGTTTGGCCGAAAAACTAAAATAAATTATTAAACTGGCAGAGCATAATTCTATATGACGTACGTGTGGGGTAATTTCAGTGACCATATATACAAGATGGGAATACAATTAAACGTATACAAGTGAGTGTTTCCTTGTGATGGGTAATAGCTGCTGCTGCAGGGACACGGAATGAGATTTATATGCGAGGAGTACCTACTACAGGAGCGTCAAGTGCGCCGCTAAGTAGGGAAAAAATAAAACAAGTACCTACCTATCTGCATGCATCAACACGACACGACAAGGGTCCATGGCTTAGAATAGAATAGCGGAGTAGTCATATGAGGTGGGTGGCGGATTTTGAAGTACAATAAGACATACATTACGTTATATTATAGAAAACTATTTTAGACCCACTGGAATTACGGATGGTAGGTTTAGGTATATATACGACCATATCATAATTCCAAAACGGAGTGGAAGAGGGAGAAATAAAGGGAGTGAATACATCATGAGCTGGACGAACATAATTAGGTATTGCGTTTAATATGTGAAGACCGAGACTTATATAATATATTATGTGAATATAATATACATATAGTACCGAGCAATTATTATAGTTATCTACATCATAATAATATAATATCATCTCATTATAAACCGTTGTCCCTCTGTAGACGACGATACTCATAAATAATATATTATATACAATATACACGATAATATTATATATATTACCACGCGTCTCTTCTCGTCGTTGTAAAATCATTCTGTGTGCTCGTCTGATAAATGACGCGGTCGTCAGTGGTGACGGGGTATATATATAATATGATATAAGGAGGCGGCCTAAACGTTCATTATAATAATATTTTTAGTATAGGTACACGGCGCGCGCGCACGAGGGAGACGTAAATTATAAAATATGTATATATATTGATACACTGCAGCAGCGTATGTATTAATAATAATTTGATTATCGGATATAATGAAATAAAAAATATACCGAGAATACACGTTAAGTATATATATATATAAAATATAGGTGCAGCATATATATAGGCATTATATTGTGTGTGTGTATGTGTGTGTGTGCGCGTGCGTGAGTGTAGGGCCCCGCCGACTCCATTGTTGTGCGCTGCTATACGCCGATGCCGACGATGGCCTCGATAATAATATTTTTAACAACAATAATTACTGTTGTTAAACACCGGAGCGCACTCTCAACTTGATTATAAATATACGCGCCTTCGGAGAAAAAAAACCGCATTAATCTCAAAACAATATTATATATTATTATTATGCCCCACAAGTACAAACGCTAATCATAATATTACAGTATATTACATTGGTAAACTTTAATTATTAATTTTAATTATTATTCAATTAATTATACAACGAGCGCCAGTAAATACCACTCTTTTCATTTTTATTATTATTATAAATTATAATAAAAACT
The DNA here is from genome assembly GCA_027563435.1 of Nasonovia ribisnigri. Classification (NCBI taxonomy): domain Eukaryota; kingdom Metazoa; phylum Arthropoda; class Insecta; order Hemiptera; family Aphididae; genus Nasonovia; species Nasonovia ribisnigri. Next base: position 105,206 of record JANEHU010000959.1, on the reverse strand, counting down.
ATATATTATTATATTAATACTGCGTATTAAATGATATATTTCATACACTTATAGCGAGTGACAGAGTGTCCCGTCGTCATCATCAATTTATAAAAAAATGTATGTATAGGTACCTATAGGTATTTATATAACGTTTAATATGCGTTGTTTTAACATTGGAGATGATCAACAATCATCTTTTAAGCCAATCAAATTATTATCTCGAATTCAAAAATAAAAAATTAGGATAATAAATAATAATATAATTATTATATGTATTATCCATACAAGGGACATATACATACATATACTGTGGCGATAATAAATGTTAAATGTTTATAGAAATTGCGCAAGTTATAGGCAATACATATAGCTATAAATCATATTATTGGCTACATAGACACTACCTATTGAAAATTAATGTTCAACGTTACATAGGTACCTATATTATATATATATACTACAGTGGGTATAGGTACTAGGTATACATAACTTTGTATAAGGTCGGGGGAGGTATCTATAGAAAAAATTGATGCCTGACTAAAAATTTGCTGTTTTAAAGTATTAATCTAATGTATTTTAAGAGTCAGAAGTATATGAAAAAAGAAATTTTAGTTCATAAATTGAAAGGCCTTCAGGATACGCCTATATATTTATACAGTTATATTCTACGATGATATTATAGCAGACACGATTGCAACTATCACATTTTACTATCGTCGTGTATAGCACACAATGTTGCAAATTCAACAATTAAATCAACAGCATAATGTGTTATAATAATAAGATAAGAAATCAAATAGTAGTTCAAACACTTCAAACTATTCAAAGTGTTAAAACAACGGTTTTGGATCTTGTAAAACATACCGAGTCAGTTGTAAACAAACTTATTTAACTAATTTATTTCAAACTAATTATTCAGTCAAATTAATGTAGGTGGTGGATGTACTCAAAGATGAACTTCAAAGTGCCGATGGAAAAGCTCTAAAGGTTAAATTAATTGATTTTCAAGAAAAACAAAAATAATTTTAATATTTGTACCTATTGCAATAAACACAACATATTTTTAATGTAACGTAATTTTGTTCAAGTCAAAATCGTCGTCAATCTAACTAATTTTTTTTCATGACACATGTGGCGAGCCGGATCGATGTTGACTAAATAGGTACATCCAATAAACTATTTCCACAACCACATGCATAATTCAAACACCAAAAAACATGTATGAAGCAGTTAATAAATTGTAGGTCCTGATCAAAACTCATTATATCAACATCTATTTAAATTCACAAAATAAAATAATAGTTATTCGTATGGATTAAGACGAATACATTTAAATTTAATGTATAGTAACTATAGTAATGTAATTAAATTGTACATTATAATTAATTTATATCTATAGACGTCACGGCTTTTATAAAATTTAAATTTAAATCTCATATATTTATCAGTTTATTAATACACACAAAAGTGCTTAATTTATTTGTTAATATAATTTAAAAAACAAATCTCATCATAAGACACCAATACAGGCAGAACTGTCTTGCGACGCTACAACAACGTGGCAACAGAAAAAATATATAATAATATAGTGAAATATTTTACTTATCTATAATATTTTGTTTTCTATTATACAAAATGTTATTTTGTAATTCATTTTTATTGTTTAATTAATGATATAAAATTTGATGCATACCTACTTTAAATTCAAAAATATTATAATTATGTATTTGTATTATGTTGTGTTGATAATACATTTTTTGTTTTATAGCATAAAACAATATCTACTTGTTCTAATTTAATACAATAGTGATTTATCCTGAAATCCATATAAATCTAAAATCATTTAATGACCTCTTTAACCCTCGGTAGTGAAACCAACAAAATATAATTGAAGAATCAACGACGCAAAACAAAGTATTTAGTGCATGCAATTTACGACTACGAAATGGCATTTAATGATTTATATTTTATACATAAAAATGTTATATACTATACACCTATCTACCTAGTGCCTACCTATATATAGGTAGGTATATGACCAATCATTGACAACAATTTTTAAAAGTATTGAAAAACAAATATATTTTTTAATAAATTGTAATCATTAATATATCTAATAAACAGAAAAATGGAAACATCAATATATACAGAGTGATTTACGAAGGACAAAATGTATCCTTTTCTATTATATTTCTAGATTCCAAGAGGAACGAAAAATGTATTAAAAATAAGTTCAACTTTAAAACATTTTTTTATACAAACATTTTCTACACATAATAAAGGAGATTTACACTCCTGGAGTAAAATCAAAAGAATTAAGATATTTTTATTTAATATATTTGAAAATTTCTCCGTTTTTTTTAGTTTTTTTCTTGGTCAAGAAGCTTGAAAATTTAAGGTTCCTCATAAATAATTGTGCTTATATATAGCAGTTTATAAATTACAAAAATATGTATCATACATTTTTTTCAAGCGTTTAGAGTTCAAGTTTTAACAAAACTCGTCAAAATCATGAACATTTGAATATTATATTTAGAGATAATAATTTATAAATTTTCAACTACTTCAATACTTATAAGGGTTAAAAATAAAATACAAGATTCCTGATGAGCTGATATAACGGAAATTTAAAAATAAAAATGCAAAAGCTCAATTTTGTTAATAATCATTTGAAGTTATTTTGAATTGATTTGGACGAAATCTGATGCTTAAACAAAAATAACGATTTTCCACTAACAATTTTAGTCATATTAACTGTAGAAACTTGAAACTTTTCGTTATTATACATAAATTATTATTTAAAAATATTTAGACTTAGATATTTCAAGGTAATTTATACCACGAACTTAGAATTCTGAAGTACTTACATAACGCTATATTGAGATATAAGTTAATAACAATGTAATATAAATAATATAATATACGCAATGTTTTTGACAAAAATTAGTTCAACCCACCAGATAGAAGTGGATACGATAGATGTGTCTTTAATCAGTATCCTTTTTACATACAATATTTATTAATTTATTGAAATTTAAAAAATCCATAACACTAAACGCTATTCAATAACGTGCGTAGGTATTATGCACTCGAAGCCTATACTATATAATATATTATATACGTTTATACAGCAGAGCAAGTTCCCAGTTTTTTTTAATTATTTACAAGTTCTATAGTTTAAAATAGTTATGTCTTATGTACACGATTCCTTACAATTAAAATATATTTTATAGATAATATAAATAATTATTGTCTATTGATATACCTACACTAGCATTCACAATTGATCTAGTATATAGTTATAATAATTATAAAAATGTACATAAAATAAAGGCATATACAAGATTCAACAATTTGAATAGCGTTTATCAATTTTCAACCACTTGATAATGTATTATGATGGATTGAAATATATTATATACTCATCATTTTTTTAATTATCTCCCTATGATTCGTGTACTTTATAAAATAATTTTAAATACGATTGAATAATATACCTAATGTTAAGTATAATCATTAATAAATATTATATAGGTGCCACGGCATTTTATGCGCATACAAGTTTATAAATTATAAATAATAAAAACATTATATTTGTAAGCTTGTTTACACTCATTGCAAAATATATGTAATGCACTCAGGTCATATAATTTAAAAATAAACAAAGAATCAAGCCAAAAGTACTACACATGTAGGCTAATTATATAAAATCTGTATACTTTTATGTTACTATGAAAGTCTGAAGATGAACATTGTCAACAATCAACAGTGAATGTTAACATTCGAAAAGCCAATTTGCGTATTTTTACGTAATATTTATGATTTTTTAATATTTTAAACATTACAATATAACTGGTGATTATTTACATACACAAAACATTAATGAAGTATGTTGATAAATAATATAAAACTAACAATTTATTAAATATTAATAGGATTTTAATTTATTGTAGCACAGTATCATTATCCAAAATTAATAGTATAAAGTATATAAAATAATTTTTGGAGTTATTAAGAGGACGTGATACCCGCATGCGTTGTTTGCGTCTTACAAATGTACAACATAGCAAAAACTGTTTTGCGCAGGATAGAACCACTCCCTCGGTATTTATAGTAGTATTACCAAAATTCCACAATGCATAGCGAACAACTTTATCTGTGTCGTAGCGTTTTTATTATTTGAATAACATGAATAAAATTAAAGTTATTAGATTGAGAACATTAGGATTATTTTTTATTTTTTTATTTAATTATTAAAAATTATTGATAAATGCTATAAAAAAAATAAAAACACTACGACACACATAAAGTTGTTCCCTGTGCCTTGTGAAATTTTGGTAATTCTACTATAAATACCAAGGGAGTGTATCCCGTGCAAAACAGATTTTTGCTATGTTGTACATTAGTAAGACGGAGACAACGCATACGGGTATCATGTCCTCTTAAGTAAAGATACTGAAGACCAAATTTTCAAATACTTAATTTTTTTAAACCGTTCATAGAGTAGGTATGTAAATATTAAATTACATTAAGACGTAGTTTTTCGTTAGAAGTTATTGAACTTTGTTGAATATTATACTTTTCATCAAAAATTATAGAAAATGTTTAAATTTGGAAAAACATGATTAACAATATTTTCAGTAATAGAGGGTAGTTGATATTTGAAAAAAAAAAATTGTAATCACAGAACACATATCACCTTCTATTAAAAAGAATACAAACTCTGAGTATTAAAAAAAATTATCTTTTAGTGTACCTACCTGCTTAAAATTACAAAAATCATAATTTAAATAAATTATTAAAGGGAAAAATGTTGGATTAGTATGCTTGGTAAAACCGGTAGGCAATACAATATGTTAATTTATTATTATACATTTACCTAATTAAGAAGAATATTTGTATTAATATTCTCCTTATAATAGAACAGTTAAACGCTGTTTAATTTGTAATTTATAAATCGAAAATTGATAATATTTTAGTTCTATAAAGATTTGTCGGCATGCATTATATTCGCGAGTTTATTATATAATATTATATGATATGTCTCTAAAGTCTAATAACACAAACGCTTCACACTATTCGTGAGAAGAAAAAAAATACATAGAAAAAATAGAAAGAAATATTAATGGTCAACCCTTTGTGAAAACTCGGATCAAAAAGGAGAAAAGGTATCCGGACTAAAAGAAATAATTACAAAATATACGCATTATTAATAGCATTTTGCAAAACCTGCTGAGATATTCATGTATGTTATATAGTGCACAATTGTAAACCGATCCTTAACTCTTCCAACAATAATTCCCCGACGATATTATTTATCTTTTATTATGTCGGTATGTTGTCCATTTGGGTTTAGGGACAAGTGGACACGAAAGAACATACTATATAATAATGGTTCTCACAAACTCGCCGTGTATGTTGTGGGTAATTTGTCGATTTTTTTAAGGGAAAAGCCGCTAATGATTGGTCTTTTATAATCGACAAGAATTCTTCCCTCGACTAAGGTCAATAAATCAAATCCTTATATAAACACAAAGACATGTCACGAGCATAACCCCCGCTATGTATTACTATCTGACTGACCCAGGTTTATTTTATGCGGCTGAATTAATGACAACAATCCGACACTACACGCGTCGGTATCGAATTCGAAATCTCTTGTAAATACTATTTATTATCTGATGTTATTGAATATAAGTATTAAGTAGGTATTGAATGTAATATATTATTATGTTAAACTATAATATAAGATATATACAGACTTCAAGTATAAGTTACTTATAGGTACAAGCCTTTTATATAATTTAAACTTTAAAGGCATCATCCACAAAATGTTTTAAACTTAGTTATTTTTTTTTGTGTTATAACTTTAACCCTTTGAACAAATTTATTTTATTTGGTGGCTTTTAATACTAATTAAATTAAATATGCGTGTACCTACCTACCAATTAGAATAATTACGTAAAAATGTAAAATCATATTTTTAATTAGTAAAGTTAAGTAAGATGTAAGTTTTATATTTTTCAGTTACAGAATAACATACTTACGTAGAACCTTGTTTTAAATTTTCAATCCTTAGCTTGACAATAATGTTATTGGCATTAATAGAAAAAAAAAACTAAAAACATTGAACATTGAATATGTGCGTAAACGGCTCAAAACTAGTCAAAATATTTTGAAAATGTTATCAAGTATAGGAATTGAAAAAACGCATGATATAAATTTCAATTATATGTAGTCATTTGTTTTTGAATTATAGCAAAATAAGAAAATCACTACATGAAAAGGAACACATTTTTTTTTTGAAAAAGATAGGAAAACTTATGAGGAATTTGAATGAAATTTTCAAATCTTAGATTTAAAAAGAAAAATTTTTATGAATTTCTGACTCAAAATAATTCACACATTTTCGTGATGTTTACATATTTTGTCAAAATTTAACTTTAAATGCTAACAAAAGAAAATGTGACTGAATTTTTAATATTTTTCAAATGTAATTTTAACTATACATTAGGAGCCTTGTACACAAGCTTTTTTACACAACAAATACAAAAATACAAAAAATAAATTCATTCATTGCTCCACTCAAAATCTGATATTGATTTTCTCGAAAACTGGTTTTGCTTAATATGTTCGAAACTACTTTTGACCCTAAAAGTTCAGCAGAGTGTACGGATTTATTTTTATATTTTTATTCCATGTCTCCATATAAATAAATGTATACTGAGATATATTTATACAATAGATAATGTATACTTACATAATAATATGCTTACTACATGTTGTACAATTAAAATATAAAACACTAATTTTACATTCATATGCCTTTAAATAAAATGTATGATACATAAATTCACTCTAATATTAAAAATAATTGTGGTAAATGCGTTTATGAGACAGAGACAACGCATGTGAATGTGAATTACATTATTAGAAAACGTTATTGGTAGCGCTATCTATGAGTATACGTTATTACATACTAGTTGTCGAGAGTATAATAAAGATGGCGTTAAGTATTTCTATTATCAAACGCAATAACTAAACATTCAAGGATCATAGGGACGATTACTTTTTAGTCTTTAGATGATGACTTCATGATGACTACGATCTACTATGATATTAATTTTTTATAAAATATTTTTACTTTTACGTAATAATTTATATTGATTAGATTTTCAAGTTCAATATAGCTCAAAAAAGAATCACAAAATCTCGAAAATGTTATGGTGATAGCTAATACAAACATTCAATGAAAATATCATATATATGCGGTAATTTTTTTAGAATTAAACTAAAAAACAAAATAATTTTTTTAGAAAATTGGTTTTGCCTAAGTACCATAACTTTCTCCAAAGTACCAACTAGATTCACATTCCTGCCAGAAAAGATGCTGCTATAGAAAATCGAAGCATTTTTACTATTCCAAAAGATGATACCAAAAAAAACTTTTTCATATTCATCGCTTCGCTGGGAGTTTAGAATAAAAACATGAATTACCATAGGTTTTAGAATTTTACGACAAGAAGACGTTAGGAGGAATAAATCTAGAAATAAATCATCTACTCAATATTAATTAGAATTAAGGCAAAGTATGTTAATTCATAAAAGAAATAAAAATAATTTCAGAGCTATAACTTATTGAAGAGTTTATTAGGTAATTAAATATTAAAAAATTAATTATTTATTTTCAGAGTAATTCACCAAGCATGAGATCATTTTCCTTGTATATCTGTTATTAAAAACGGTTAGCTTGCAGTTTATCGGTTATTCAATCAATAGTTAAGTCGGTCTGGTATTTTACAATAGTTTCAACTTTATTTCCATTATTTCATATTTTAACATAACAAAATTCGTTTATTATATAGCTAAATATTATTTGGAATTTAGATACATCATTAAATTCTATTATGTGAAAAACAGGTTGGTCAATACTTAGTTAATACTATGTAACACGCAACTTGATAAATGCAACTGTTTAGTACACTGAATATATTTTTTGTTAATTATATAACATTTTAAATAAAGGTAGATAAATATGAATTGCCTATGGCGTAATGTTTTTTAAGCTGCATAATATGTATTCCGAGCATAACATTTATTTCGTACACCAAATAATTTAAAATTAAAATTTTATTTTAAGGGTATTTTTTGGAATTTTTAGGACATTTTTTAAGCTGACAACATTTTTCGTATATTTTATACAATTAACATAAAACTACACCACTTAAAAAAAATGGAATAATTGTGTTTTTATTATACTTCTTTTTACCTATATTATGAACTACACAAAAGCAATGGCTGCACAACTGTCTGCCAAACGAAATTATATTATATACGAGTATACATAGATAGGTAGACAATTTTCGATTTACATAAATCGTTAGTGAGAACATAAAATTAAGTAAATTAAAAATATTGTTATTATTATGATTATTATTTAATATAAAAAAGTTCTTGTTTGATCATTTTTATTATTCTATGTTAAAAACCTATAATTAAGGTCATTGTTTAACGTTTCGTAGTATTATTGGTTAGTCATATTTTGTAAATGCATTTGTTTTGTTTTTAGGTAATTTACTAGCAAACCCTAGGTATATGAACTATAATTTAAAAGTAGGTAATGCACTAACCACCTGTAGGCTGAAGATTATTATTTAGAGACATAAGTATGCAAGTATCTGATATGTGCGCCTAACTCGTAATAAAATAAATAGGCAAAATTATAATTTAATATGTATACATAAATATGGTTTTTCAACAAAACTTTCTTTATTCTTTTATATAGGTAACCACTCATTAAATCAATAATACGTGTATGCATGTGTGTAGGGTGTAGCTTGCAGTTGCGCAAACATGGGGACGTCGTGGCACCCAAGAAATGTCTTCCTTCGTGAAAATTAATTTCTACAAAATGCCCCTCTACTCTATAGTAAGTTATATTTCCGCCTTATAGGCTTTACTATTTATTTTAGTTAGTAGTTTTGTCTGAAAGCATATAATAGAAATAATAGAAACTTTTCTTCTTAACTTAATAGAAAAGGACAGTAAGAAAAATACCTGATGTAATTATTTTATAAATCTACACTGGTTCAGTTTAAAATAAATATAATATATTTATAGATATTAGGTATATAACTAGAACCCATGATGTTGAATATTTTTTCAATCTTAGACATTTAGAATATTCTTTGTTATAACTTAGATGTAGGTTATGAATACCTATACTTCAAAACATTTACTTAATCTATGAGAAATAAATGTATAAATCGTGTGTCAAATAAGTTATACCAATATAATTGTGTTACTATGATTCACATATTATGTATAATCTAGACCAACCAATAAAATTATCGTACGAATATTTTGAATATAAATTACGGAGATTTTTTTTTATATATGACGATCATATTTTTAGATATCTTTTAATAGAATTTATAGTTTTAAGTATTTAAAGACTTGCCAATTTAATACAAGGTTGCTTAGATTACCTATATGCATTGTTATATTCAATACATTTTTAAGATAATTATTCATAAGTTATACATTACATAATATTATTATGAAATAAAAAAATTGATTAAATATATAATTCAAGTAGAAACTTAGTCCATCTGTTTTTTTAGTAAAATGATGATAATCATTTAATTTTACTTTAAATATATATCACTAATCTTACACTGAGGTAATAATATATTTAAACCGTCATATAATATACCTACTACCTAGTTTACATTGTTACATAGTATTTTATAATAGCATTTTATGTTTGTTAAAGTTATCATAGTACGAGTATAATAATTACTACATTAAATACAACATAATATATTTTATATTTAATCTTTGTACCTATGCATAATGTTTAATAACAAAGAAACTACCTATTTAAATATTGATTTATCAACATCACAATTTTTTTTTAAATCTGTAGGTGCAAAAGTTTTCTGTAAAAAGGGAAAAATGGTTCACATTTGAACAAAAAAGTTTGTACCGCAAAATGACACTCCTTTAATGGTAAAAAAATGTAATCTAAAAACATGGCCTTAAAGTAGGTATATACTTAAAAATTTCAAAAATCAGTTTAATAAATTAATATAGGTAATTCAAATATAAAATATAAAGTAGGTATACAAATTAAAAATATTCTACCGAGCTATCCGCGGTGATTTAAATAATTAAATTGCGCTTTCAAACATAGCATTCACGATATATTACATATCGAAAAAGAGAGAAGTAAAATGTAACCACGTAAGAATAATATAATATAGTCACAATAAGGAGTCACAGGTAAAGAGTTGTACCTGTACCTACACACCTAATTTGGATGTACCTACAGACTGTGCACCGACTGCACATTACATTAACATTCAACAAATAAATATTGAACAAATAAAAAAACTTACCTCTGGCGCAAACATGAAAACATCTTCAACAATATCTGTGTCAAATACTTCCACGTCGTTGTCTTCATCATCATTTTCTTTAGGCTCCGTTTTAACAACATGACCGCCGGGGTCTTGCTGTTGCTGATCGTCTCGGCCGTTCTCGTCCCCGTCCACATTAAGTAAATATGCCTCAATGTTTGATGGATATCGATCGCCATATCTTCCCAAAGATAGTAATTCGTTTAACAGCCATTGTCGATCCAAATATCGATCAACACTTTTGGGGTGGATTTGCGTTAATGGACCAAAGCCATTTGAATAGCTATCGTCATCCCATTGACCGAAAGGTCCTACTTCTACTTCGGCCGAAGGTGCCGAAGGCCATATCCCAAATGTTGGCCATAGACGGTCGCAGCCTATAAGACTTAACAGCAATGCCATCTGGAGCAATTGCTCCGAAACGCCTTTTTTAATTCGCAACATGATTTTTTTCTTGTGACGCTACAAACAAATCAAAATTAAAGAGTTAAAAAGAAACAATATAACATAGGCTAAAATAATGTCTACATATTATTACAAAATAAATGTAATATACACAGGATTCAAATGCACATAATTATTAAAACAATAAACACATATACGTAATACGTATATATATTTGAATATATAATTCGTCATTTATTTTCTTAAAATTATAGTAAACAACATATCTAATGTCTAGAGTTTCATGACGTCAACTTAATAATTTAGCAAAAGATAACATTCAAAGGATAAATTAATAATTCATTTTAATATACCTAGCTATATATGGGTACCTATCCTCAAACTTTTAGATAATATTACAAGAAACGAAGAGAAAAATATTGATATAGTTAATTAAACAAAAGAAAACATAAAAGGCAATTTTGAATGATTTGCTCGCGCACCTTGAAAGTTGAATAAACCTTCAATGACTCAACCGGTTGTGTTTCACTCCTTATGAAGCTGGAATTGCTCCGTGCTCGTGAGACATATTTTGAGGGTTATTACTTATTAGTTATTATTTCGTCATCTGATGTTTTATAAAATATGAAATAATTCGTTTTGTCTCTGATATACAAATATGAATATTTTTTAAGTTTAAGAAATAGCCAAAAAATATAAAAGGCTGCACTTAATATGCTCCTGCGATTCTTATTTTAGTAAATTTATCTCCGGCGTAATAGAATTTGAGTGTACAAATAAAACAATTATTGTGTATAACCTAATTGATATAATTTAAATATTATATTTAGTTTTACTATTACATTACCTAATACTTAAAATTAAAAATATAAAATAAACCATTTTAATATAAATTGTGTTATGTATAATACACTTAATTTAAAAAGTTATTCACACTAACCATTTTTAAATCAGGTTTAACAACACAGATGTCCTTGGTAAAATTGTATACCTTAATAGTATACAACACTATACTATAATATAGTATTGGTGTTCTAGTAGCTGGAACGTTGTGAAAATATATAAACATAAAATAGTAAAGCGACAAATAAGGAGATTTTTATTTTATTGAATAAAAAGAAAGTGTAACGGTAAGAGGTCTAACAACGATTGTTTTCAAATTAGCCGTTGCAACAAAGTAGGTACATTTTAAGAGAACGACGTACACAATTTTGGCAAAAGTCCCATAAGTGTGTGCGTTATTAATTGTGTGAGAAAAATTTAACTTTAGTGATGATCCGAGTTCGTTGATCCAGAAAAGACAAAACAATATAAAATTTGAACATTTTCGGGTCATGGGCAATGTATTTATAGGAAATGTTGTCAATTATTTAAAACAACTGCTATAACTTACTGTGCCAACAAATTTATAAAAATGTATTATATTTATTACATTTTGTATTTATTATGATTTTATGAATTTGTTTAAAAATAAAATCACTTTGTTCAATATTTGTACGATAGTGCGGAAATTGACGAATCTACTACAATAATTATTTAAAAATAGACAAATATCCCGTTTAAATGTAGACTTATTTTATATTATATTTTAAAAAATATCTATTTAAATGAATAAATAATTTTATAATGCTTTACGTATTAGAAAGTTAGGATCCAAGCTCAAGAGCAAATTTGAAAATATATATTAACTAAGTTCTTTTATTTTTACGGTAGGTACATAAAATATCTAAATTAAGGTAGGTAACTGATAATAACTACCTAACAAATAATAATAAATAATGAGTACGAAAAACAAAAATTGTAACTAATTATTTTAAAATATTAAAATATTTATTTAATTTATATATATGAAAAATCTTTAACTAAGCTTAAACTCCTACATAATATGTAAACCTAAATATTTTCAACAATTTATATTTACTTTTTGAGATTTGTAAAAATAAAATAACTTTAAATAAAAGATATCGAATTTTTCAAAATGATAATTTATGTTCTATAAATGTATAACTAAAATGTTTGTAAAATTTTTAATTGTTTGTAGCTATACCAGGTAGCTGGTTGTACTACAACTATCACTTCTTCGTGGCTATTCCTAATAGTAATAATATGATACATCATATACTTACACATTTTTTATTTATCTTTATCTTAACCACACAAATAAAATAACAAAATATTGAATAATATTTATGTTTTTTTATACGAACAAGCCTAAAAAAAATGTTAAAAAATATATCCTGCAGTGCTCTTGGTGAAAAAGGCCCAGGAGAACAAATAAATTCTAATATTTTTTATATTTTGAGAGCACTATTATAATTATTTTCATTAGGACGTTGTTTTTAATAAAATTATTTTTCAACATTTATTTTTTTTCTCACGATTTAATTCAATAAGATATTTAATTTAAATTTGATGAATTATAAATTACTAGTCATTATTATAGTTAATGATAATAAGACTAAAATTAATACGAAAGATAAGAGATTCTTTAATTTATGATACTTTCAATAAGGATTCTATATACAGCGATTATGATAATGTAATCAAAAAACAATTATTAATAACAGTATCTACGAATTTTTATTTTGATATCAGAAGAACACGTGCATAATGTAAATTTGAAAAGTACTGATCGTCTATACATTTAAATAATACATTCAGTGCTCGACTTGGCAAAATTAAAGTAGGGAGACTCTGTTTACTTTTAAAAAAGAGGGTCCCCATCACTTCTTAAACGTTATTGAACTACGGGGGGCTATACCACACTAGTGCTCTGCATGGTCCGGTCTAAATCAGTCCAGTCCGGACCGGACCGGACCTCGGTCCGGTTTTGGTTCGACTTTATGAAATAAAACTAAGTAATGGTTCGGTTCAGTCTGGTTTAATAAATTTAAAAAAAATCGGTCTAGCCCTATCAGAAATATTTAGTGAGCAGTTTGGTTCAGTCTCAAATAAAACTATTTAATTTGATTTCGATCTGGTCCGGTCCACGTATAAGACCGATTCAGATAACGGTGCGGTCTTCGGTCCCTGTTACGGAATTATGGTCCGGTCTTCGGTAGTTCGGTCCCGGTTATGCCATTACGGTCTATAATTATTATTTTTATTATTTATCAATAAATAATTTGTTTGTCCCGTATTGTCATAAATAGTATTTGGTAGAATCAATTCCTTTTAATTATATAGGTATATCTATAGAATCTTATCTTCAAAGTAATATCTTAATGTATAAAATATTATTATAAAATATTTCCAATCATAAACCTATAGGTCTATGTTTCCAAGTAATATGTATAAATAACTATTTTATGTAAAGATATTGGAATTTATTATTGTTATCTTTTTTCGTCGACCGATCAACGTTCGACGCCCAAGTGCCCGACGACTGTTGCCAATTGCCAACAACAAATGTCACAACAAATGTCAGTGTCGCGCCTTCTTAATGCATTGATGAACCGGTCTATTAATTGTTTTTAAAAAAAAAAAATTGGTCTGGTCCGATTTGGTCTTACTTCAATTAATATCGGTTCAGTTCGGTCTGTTAATTGTTTGAAAAAAAAAAATAGTCTGGTCCGATTTGGTCTCATTTCAAATAACATCGGTTCGGTTCGGTCTGTTAATTGTTTAAAAAAAAAATGGTCCGGTCCGGTTAGCTCAACATGTTTAGCAACAGGAATCAGTTAAATTCGGTTCAAACCGTCAGGTTAGGTTCAGTCTGGTCTAGTTTCGGTCTAAGCTCTGATTAACTGGTCCGGTCCAGTCCACAAAAACACGGACCGTGCAGAGCACTACCACACACCCCTTTTTAAATCTTATAAAAAAAATTTATAAATAATGAATTAAAGCAAAAAAAGGGAGTCAAGTGGATGTCGCTCTGCTGTACAGTAGGTTACAAGTAGATCACTGTATAATGGATGGTATTAAATTTGAATTCAATGATATATCATTGTATACGAAAAACGATTCTGAGCGGGGACGGTATGTTAGTCTAGGATATTTGAAATTATATTGATATTGTTATTTTACGGTAGCTGCTAAGTTGAATTAATATTATTCATATTATTTAATTATTAACATAAAATTATCAGTGATGCTAGAAAAATATTATAATATATATTTGTACTCGTTAAAATTGATTTTAATATGTAATTTCCTCTAAATTGGAATTTAAAATGTCTATAAAAAATAACTGTGTTTATATATTTTTTAGATTTTTTGATTACAGTATGTACTATTTATTAGAATCTTTATTTTAAATTTTCAATCATTAGTTATAAAAACTGACCATTTTATAGTTGTTTAATTACAATAATTTATAATTTTTGAGATTTTGATGTATTTGGTCAAAATTCGAACTTTAAATGCTTTATAAAAAAAAATTGTGCCTATGTATTTTTAATATTTTTCAACTGATATTGTATTAATATATCAGGAGCCTTGTATTACATTTTTACACTTTTTGGCCCAACAGATAAAACTTTATTATATTTATTGAAAAAAAAACTAAAAAAATTGAAAACTGAAAATGTCCGTAAACAGCTCAAAAAGATTCAAAATATATTCAAAATTATATGGTGTATAGAAAATGCTTATATAAACATTCAGTGAAATTTTCATGCATCTACAGTTATTGTTTTTGAATTGCAACAAAATAAGAAAATCGCTACATGAGAAATCGAGTGAATATCTAATCTTGTAAAAATTTGAACTTAAAATGCTCATAAAAATTTATTATGACTTGCTTATAAACTTTTTTTATTGATAAAATTAGGCAAACTTATGAGGAATCTTGTATTACATTTTCAAATCTTAGATTTAAAAAGAAAAATTTTTATGAATTTCTAACTCAAAATAAATTGCACATTTTCGTCATTTTTACGTATTTTGTCAAAATTTGAACTTTGATTACCTTAAAAAAAAAAATTGTGACTACAGATTTTTAATATTTTTCATCTGCCTTTGAAATTATATATTAGAAGCCTACTATTAAATTTTCAAGATTTTTTACCCAACAAATAAAATTTTATTGACATTTATAGAAAAAAAAACTAAAAAAATTGGAAACTGAAAATGTCCGTTAACAGCTCAAAATAAGTCAGAATATTTTGAAAATGCTATGGTGTGTAGAAAATGCTTATAAACATTCGGTCAAAATTTCATGTCTCTACGGTCATTTCTTTTAGAGTTATACCAAAAACCAAAATCGATTTTGTCGAAAATTGGTTTTCCGTAAAAATTCCCGTTTTTCCCATAATTTTTCATTTGTTTTTCCAGGCGCTCATGAAAACTACTGGGAAATTTTGACTTTTGACCCCCCAAAGTACCAACTAGATTCACTTTCCTATCAGAGAAGGTACTATTGAAGAAAAGAAGCATTTTTACTGTCCTAAAACGTGATGACAGACACAACAATAAAAAAAAAATAAAAAAATAATAAAAAAATAAAAAAAATAAAAAAAAACACACATCATTGTAAAATCAATACATTCATCGCTCCGCTCAGAATCTAAAAGTATAAACTATAGGTAGATCATTATTTTATTTTTATCATTAATATGAATTGTGTTAAAATGTGCATAAAAATTATAATCAAGACTAAGAGTAAAAAAAAAAATTTTTTCATCCACTTTTCTAAATAATCGGGAATAACTAAAACTAAAAATAGCGGAAAATTGTAATTACGCAACTCGAATTTTTGACAGTCATTTTTTACAAAAGTAACCGTAAAGACTTAAAACGTTAACGAAATACTTTAATTATATTATTTATATTTAAACTGCAAGTTGATACAATTTTTAAAACATTTAAACTCTATTTCTCCAAGTTATAAACATTTGAAATCTTCGACTTTTTTAGTCTGTCTTTTTTATATATAGATAAAATGTTTAAAAAATGTTTTATCAAAATCTTGTAATTTTAGTACAACTGTATTAATTTTATAGACTTACAATAATATAAATTCAATTGGTAAATTATAAAATATCATTAGAAAATAAATGTAGACTGACAATTACCTCTGCTTAAAATTGTTTTTCATATAAAACAATTTAAAATTGAATTCAAATTTAACTCATTCATAACAGTGACCTAGTCGATGGTAAGTTATAATAAGTTAACTCTTAATCCATTATACAACAGATAGTTTACTGGTATACCATAGGTAAGTTTTAATATTTTATTGTTAGGTATATATTATTTTTACAAGTCATAGACCATAGTCTACAAATGATTGTTTACTGTTGTAATAAATTGTGTTAACACTAAACAGATAAGAAATACTGGTTGCGTATATCTACAACATTGAAGAAGAACCATTTACATGAAGTAATGTTAATACAATTCAAAAACTCAATACAACAAAATAATGTTACAAATATTAAATTCACTAACTTATATATTAACAAAGTCTACAGTATAATTTGTTTACTTGTGTTTTATTATATTAATTTTCTCATTTTTAATAGATACTAAAAATCTTTCTAAAAAGCTCTTAATTTTTTATACAAGAAAACCATCTACTAAATTTTACTAAACTGTCCAAAACTTTGGAATGTATCATAGCATGTATAAATATATTTTTTATGCAGTACCACAAACCCTAGATGTGTTGAGTAAGTATGGCACGCAGTCCAGAGCCACAGACAATTTTAGGACCCACTCAAATGGTGCTTATAAAGTTAAAGTATACCAAAACTAAAAATGTATAAGAATGTTGGTTATTGTGTTTTTGATGTTGGGCCACAAGATAGCTTAAAATATTATCTATTTTGTAATATATTCTACTATTATTGTATTCTGTAGTAATACAGCTGTTCTACTACCTACTGCAACTATGGTGCATAAAAACTTGAAATAATAATCAAAATATTGGATGTTAATTGTTATTGCTTGGCATTATTTTTTCATTTGTAAATTATGTTATGATTATGATTAAATTCTGTTAAAGTAAGCTTATTTATTTAACATAGTTTTTACTTGTTTTATATTATAGTATTAAAAAACAAAAATATCATAGCCAGTGAAGTTACAATGTAAAATGATTAAAGAAAAAGCAAAAATATGGATTTCACGGGATATCATAACAAATAGAAATATATTTAGTTATTTTGTGGAACAGAAAAATTATACATCTGGTGAGTTTCGAAACTAACAGTTATTGATTAAATACATAATACCTTAATGCAGTGACGGACTAGAAATACAACTTTTCCACGGGGAAAAATAAATTTAAGCCCAATATTAGGCGAACAACAAAATATTTATAAATTATTAGCACAAATTTATTCAAGCATAACAAATTTTTGCCACGTCCAGGTAGGAATCACTCACCCACCACCTTAGCCAGTCCACCGCTGATTTATAGTTAAAAGGCATACCATATTTATAGTTCAAAATCAAAAAATAATAATTAGGTACCTATACAATAATTTTTTATTAGTACCTACTTATGTGAAACTTATTATTTTTATCAACTTACAATTGATCAAAATAATTAAAATCAAAATGTATACAGAATGAGCTATAAGTTAGTTTTTAGAATTCAAAGGTTGACGTTGTATCATAATAAAATATTCAAAATAAAAAATAAAACAGACAAGTATATTTACCCATTTTTATACTTAATATTATTTTATTATCATGTTGTTTCTACAACTAGTTATACTTGAAGCCCTTAGACTAAGTTTAGAAAAAAAAATTCTAATAATCTTAAAATGGGGACCTATGTAGATTTTAAAATTAGTAAATTGAATAGAAAACAAAAAAAATAAAATGAGTTAAAAATATCTAAGGTTCTACATCCACACACATTTTGTATTTATATTTTGTAATAACATTGAGGTAAATAGGTAAATGCATATAAAATGAAGGCCTTAACCAAGTTTTCATACTTGAGAAGTAGGGCTATAAAGAATAGATGCAACACAGATCTTATCAAGTATCTAATGGTACTCTAGAACTTCTTTTAAAAATATACCTATTTTACATTTTTACCACATGTATCTTTAAATCTAAATACTTGATTAATATGATCAAACATTTAACCAAAAATGTTATCTTTGACTATCATAAGATGTTTTATTGTGATGAGTCAAGTTTTGAAAAAAAAATATTTATTTAAAAATGTAGGAGAATAATAAAAATTTAGATAAAAATAATATATGCAGAAAGTTGGAAACATATAAAGTAACAAAAACTTTTTCTCAGTTGTATGTTTATAAGCAAATTAGAATTGTTTTTAAAACATCCTGGGTGTCACACCGCATGTTTTGTCTGTCTTAGAAATGGATAATATACCAAACGTGTTCAATAGATCCAATTTTGTGTTGTTAGTTTTAAAATTCAAGTGAAACCTTAATATAAAACTCATAGGTCATAACATTATCTGTAATCCCTCATTTTTTTTTTTAAATATTAAATTTTTTAAACAGTTAATGAGCATTTTTAAATATTAATATTGTACATACCTACTAATAACTCACTTAAAAATTAAAATATCATAAAAAACTAATGAGGTTAAAACCCTTACCTTTAAGTTTGGTAATAGTACAAACCACTTTAATATTTTAGTTAACAACACTAAATTGGAAATGTTGTACATAGATTTTGGTATGATAAATATTACTAAGATGGAGACAACACATACATCATATACCTACGGGTATGATGTACTCTTAAAACGATTACATTTAAAATAAATTATAATAGGTATATTATTTTATTTTATCTGTTACACAAACCTACCAGAAAAGAAACCCATAAAATGTATTATTAATATTAATAATACAAGATCAAATAATATGCTTAATACCTAATAGGTAAACAGTTTGCTTTAATTATAAAATATAATAAGAAAATATAATATAATATTCAAAACAATTATACTAAACAAATCATTTAAACAGACAAATTAAATAAACAATTATGTTTTATGATTTTTAAGGAATGAAAATACTTATTATTAGTATCTACATTGAATATTTTTATGCAGGTAGATATAATAGTTCTTAAATTTACTTCCAAATAAACCGAAAAAAAAGTATTTGGCAAAATATTTTGAAAGATTTGTGAAGCTGTATCAAATCCCACAGTGCAAACAAGTTGCTCAATAATGAGTCACTGTAATAGCCAGTTTCTAACTGTGTCATAACATTTATTGTCAGTTGTCTTGAAAACATCCAGTTAACTATAAGTAGCATTTAGTGGAATGCATAAAATAAGATTAATTTTTAGCAGCTACCAAAATGTATTCTTATTTTGAACAGTATATATCAAAATAAAATATTTTAAGTAGGTACCTAACATATAAAAGATACCTAAGCAATTGTTTGATTGAATCTTTTACAAAAATAAATATTTTTTAAAGCTATATTTATGTAAGTTTAAATCTCCACATATTATCTATTAATATAAAAAAGTAATACTTAAATAAATTGAAATAAAATAAAATAAAATAATTAAGTAATGAATTTAGGAATAAGTAGATACAGATTGCAACTGGTGAAGTTAAGAAACTATAAACTAGTTGATACATAGCAGAAATGAATAGGCTACTAAAATACAAGAACAATTTAAGTATTGACTTAAAAGTTACTGCTATGGTACCTAACTGCTTGAATTATAATTTAACCAAGTAAAATTAATTAATTTGTAGTCGCTATTTAATTGATTGCATACGCTTTTGATTACTATTAATATTTTTAATTCATAATAAAAAATACAATTAGGTAAGTATAAAATATTTAACACCTGTATGTATAATTTAAACTAAAGATTTAGCCATTTCAAGCATCTACATAGGTACCTACTAAAATGTTGAGAATTTTAGATTTTATTTATTATTAATAATACAGCATGTTGTATTTATTGATACATACGTTGATAAAATACAATTTTCAAAAATATACGCCGTTTTGCTAAATTAATACTAAAATAATAATATTTAACATGGTAACAAAACAACAAATGTGTTTTGACTATTCTGTAACCTAATTTAACAGGTCATTGTATTTATTAAGCAGGAAATGTGTAGTGCTGGCTTCAAATTAAAAATGAATTATATTTTTGCATTGAAACTAGTTGTTCGTGCATTTATTGATTTGAATTTATATTAAATAATATTCTAAGTCAATACTAATATTTTATTCAATTAAGATATTTCATAATTTCTAATAAAATTACATTGACTTTTAAATGTACTTTAAATAAAATGTACCTAGATATAAAATACAAATCAATGCCCAACTTATTTGCAGTAGGTGTGATAGGTATACCTACCAACCAAATAAAATTGTGGTGTTTACTGTAAGCAATCAACACATTTACTGTCATCGGTTGCATTATTGTTCTACAGAGCCACTTTCTATTTTTTATGTCATTCCATATATTAATTCAATAGTTTTTTAGATGTGAAATTTCTTCCTCTACATCATTAAAAATTACCATTCCAACGGCAAGGAAAAAATAAATGTGATTCTGATAGTCAATATGTTAAATGGATAATAACAAGGTGCGACCAATGGTGTCTGTAAAAATACTTTTATATTCTGATACTGTGTGAACACCGGTGATCAAATAGCAGTCAATGTGTTAAGCACTTTAAAGTCATTCTTTGAATAGTAACTAAATATAATATTTTAAAATAGTATGTTTCAACTTCTATGATGTCTCGTGATTATAGGTAACAAATATTACTAAATTTAATATAGGTTGGTATTGTAAAATTAATAGCATATATTTTTAAGGATATTGGTAGTTTTTTTATTTAATGAAATATATAATATTAAAATTACCTATTCAATAATAAAACAACAAAAAGTGAAAACTTTGCAAGTCAATAATTACCAACTAAGAACAAATATAAAATATGTTTTATGCAAGTATTAGATGAATGACAATTGAGTCTGTGAAAAATGCTACTTTACCTAGGTATATAAAAGAACTCAAAATAATTTAATATATTTTCTTAAAAATAAGTATGTTTAAGCTAATTGCAAAAAAAAAAAAAAATATATTTATGCTATAATATAATGATAAAATAATATTATCAATTATAAATAATATGCTAGGTACCTATATTTAAAAATATTAACATGAATATTATAACTCAAACAGAAAAGTATCATGCAACATAGATAAATAGGTATACCTATTTGATTGTTATTAATTATTATTATTCAACCAGTTGATGGATATTTAGTTTTAAATTAAATCTAATAATAACATTACACATGTATATTTAATGAATCTTGAGCAATACCTTTGATATGAAAGTTAAAATTGTCCCACAAAGTAAAGCTTCATGACAACAAGTGAGTAGGTAGTACTTTTAATTTGAGGCACTGCGTCGAAGACGATTACGCACAACAACAACAGTTAATTTCGGCGGAAAACAAATCCATTACAACGGTACGTATAGACGTATAGTTCACACAAACATCTTTTGTTTCAACACGATTGCAGTCAACGGTAAGTCCAATACACGAAATAAGAAAGAATTACGAGAAACAATCAGATAAACGGCAGCGAGCTCGATACCGCAAAAAAAATTTAAAAAATCGTCACACCTAATAGATCCCAAGCAAAAAATGACCACAACAGATAACGCGAAAAATCCAACTTCGTAAAAAAAAAAGGGAGAATAATGAAAAGAAGAAGGGTTATCAAGTGATAAAGACCGTTGTATAAAATATTATCACAGAATGGTAATATTATCACAGAATAATCTTTATTCTGTGATATGATCAGATCTTATCATGTTATATAATAATAATATATTCCAAGCTATTATTTCTGTTTGAGGTTTAAACTTTAAATGTGAATCCCTCGAATTTTCGTTTTTACAATTTGCAATTATTTACATTTTACAAATTTATAATAACGAGTTATTATGAACTATTACAGTTAAAATGTTAAATAGTAAAAAATACTGGTCTTTGCCATATTGACATTATAATATTGTCATTGATTGCCATTCTGTGTCTGCAATCTTCATTAAATTATTGAAATTGTTTTTAATTTTAAAATGTTTATGATTCACAACGAATTTTTTCGTCCTTTTGTTTCTTAGTGTATGCTATTAATTATATGGATGCTGTTTTTTAAAACAAATGTTATAATGTTACACCAACTATAGATTTATCACTATGGATAAATTAGCTCATAGCAAAAGGTAACATACACATTATATACTATAATATTATATTTAAATAATGTAATTTAGAACTTATAATACATACATATATTGATAGGTATTATATTATTTACAAATATGCTTATGGAATTCTATCTATATTGTAGTTGTATAATTTTCAATTATATTTACAGTATTGTGGGCAAAAGCTTTGAACACTGGAAAAATTTATACGACCAGGATATTATTGTTCGCCATGCAATTCAACTACGACTTAACCATTTAAAATATGCCCTTAATCACAACTTGATTACCAATGAAGAATATCATGTACACCTGTTGGAAATAAATGACCAGTATGATCCATCTTATATGGACTACAAACCATGTTCATTAATGAATTTTTGTAAAGCGTTAAAGACACATAATTTAACAGATAGCATTAAAATAAATAAACCGTTGATAATCGATAAACACTCTAAAGAACTAATTTATCAGGTACAAAAATGTTCTATAAATACATTTGAAAATATCAACCAGCGAAATAAGCCATTAATTAAAGTACATGAATATTATCTCAATGAAGAACAAGAAAATAATAATGATGTAACTGAAATTCCAAAAAAGTCTAGGAAAAAACGTAAGAGAAAGAAAAAATGTAATAATAATGATTGTGAAAGTATAAACCATACCAATACTTCAAAAACTGTAGTGACAAACGATTTTAAAGATAAATATGATGAGAAAATAGGAAATTCTATTGTTACATCAAAAAATAAGGTAAAAATATTTATTCGTCAAATGAATAACAAAGACAAGAGTCAGATTGACAAAAAGGAACCATTGGTTTCAAATCAAAGATCTGCAAGAGATATGTTCAGTGAAATGTTAAAGAAATTTAAAAAGGAAAGAATAAAAATGCAATGTTAATTTTATAATAAATACCTAATCATTTTTATAATTTTGAAACTTAAGCACAGAATCTAATAGTGCATATAAAAATCATTATATTATGATCATGTCCTACACTTCTATCATTATAATTATTATTTATTGTATGGTATGAATCTCATCAAGGCGTATTAAAGACCAAAGTTGATTTATAATTTATTAAATACCTATCCAGTATCCACCTTGCCACTTGAATACTTGATAGGTGGTTGGTATTTTTATATTTTATCACTTCCCTTGTCATCACAGTTTTATCAATAAAACTTACTTCAGTATTCTTATCAAATGTTCAAGTATGTTATCATTATAAAATATAAATTATTAACTCAAGTTAGTTTTTATTAACTAAGTTTATTTTAATAAATTATTTTAAATAAAAAGTAACATAAATAGGTGTTTTGTTTTTTACTTAGAATATTGTGTGTAAGACTAGTGACTAAATTGAACAGTAGTCTGACAATTTAATAGACACATACCTATTAGTAATTACTAATTAGTAGGTATGACTGATTCTGTGAATAAAGAACTTGTAAAACGAGTACAATTAACTCTATCAAAATATATAAATAAACCACAGCTAACAGAAAAACTTCTAACTAAACCACCATTCAAATTTCTTCATGATATTGTAACAAATGTAAGTATTAATTATTTAAATGTAACTATAAACCAAACGATCAAATTGTATATACTTGATTCAATAAATGTCTGTTATTCAAAATACTACTTAATACTTATGCTTCTTATTACTAGGGAATTGATAAATATCAATGGTTTCTGTTTAAAATGTTTATAAATTGAATATAGGATTAATTATTGATTATTTTTAAAGTGTATTCACCACTAATAATTTGAATGATTTAATTACATTTAAATAGTTTTTCTATTTTGGTCAATAGGTATATTATTATAAATGCAATTTTTTTTCCTATAAGTTATATACTATGATTATTATTTTCATAGTAAATTTATGGTGTTCAAAGTTAAGATATTTTTTTGTTTGTTTAAATTAAAATGTATTGATTTTCCATTAATACCTACTACCTTTAAACATTGCTTGTGGTGGTGATAGAAACTTATATTATACAATACTTAATATACATATGTATTCATTATTAATAAAACAATGCACAGAAAACACTGAATAACAAGATAGGTATCATATTTGGGAAATATTGAATAATTTAATACACATTGTTGGGGAATTTAAAGTATTTTAAAAATCTTAATAGATTATTTTAACTTTTTAGGTTATCCAAAGCACTGGTTACTTAACGGATGTTTTTACTGATGAAGAAATTATATCTACAAATGTTACTACAAAAGAAACTAAGATCAAATTTTTAGAAAAGCTTATAACTGCCATTCGTAAGTTGTATAGGAAAAATTAAAATAAATGTATTTCCATTAAAATTAAGAATCAGCTAATATTTATCATTTAAGTGGTATACCTATTGATTCTAAAATGCTTCTGAGCCCTTCTACAAATTTTAAAACATAATGAGAAAAAAAATTTACTCAACTCTTATTTTAAATTTTAACATACCTACTGCATTTTCAAATAACTAATATTTATATAATACTTTGCTCCATTGATTACATAATATAGCTTAAATAAAAATATTTTGCTTCCAGAATCAACTACAAATAAAACAATATCAGCAAGACCATCTAAAATTGTTGCAGGACTTGAAGTAACAAAAACTTTGGAGTTGCTTATAGCGATTGTTTTTGGAATAGAAACAAAAGTACAATATATTTTATTATTTAGGAGGGTGTCAGTTTACCATTTGATTTCTCTCTCCCTGACCCACATGTAAAATTGGCAGAAGCAACCCTGTGTTAATTCATCTATAATCAAACTTTAAGTTAAGAACATTAACTGTGTCCCTACATTTGCTTTTTCACAACATTTTAATTTGAATGCAATTTATAAGAATTCTAAACTGTAGTATTTTACATGCTCATAACTTACATATAAATTAAAATATCATAAAATAGCTAACCTAGCGACACATGTAACATTCTTAACTTAAAGTTTGATTGTAGATGAATTCACTGTAATACAAAATATAACAAAATAGGGTTGATACTGTTGAACATAAAATTTATATATTGAGCATGGGTTAGAGAGAAATCAAATAGCGCACTGGCATCCTCTTAAGGGGATGTTACAGTGACATTTGTTGTATCTGTCTTACAAATGTGTAACATAGCAAATTTTACTCTCATCAGATCACATTTATCTCTTTTAGTTTAAGAACTAGAATGAATAGACTTCTTATAAAATTTAAAAGTAAGATTATTATCTAGGCAACGGCATAAGCATTTTATTATATGTTAATTTTAAAGAGAGTTATGAATATTTTAAGATTTACAAACAATTTACAATTTTAAAATACCCATAACTCGCTTTAAAATTAAAATATAATAAAAAGACTATTTCATTGCCTAGATTTTAATCTAACTTTTACAAGCAAAACAACACAGAAGACAGAAACAATAAATGTCACTGTAACGTCTCCTTAATGACTATAGGCACAGCTAAACAAACATTTATTACAGACATTGGATTACTAATCACTAACCAATGAAAAACACTAACTAGAATATTAAACGTTCGGTGGTACTTATCTACTTCTTAGCTCCTTCCCCCTCCCCCTTTCCACTAGTTGTGCCTATCACTATGTATAATAACTATTGTTAGCTTAACATACTTTTATATCTAGAATAAAGAAGTTAAAGAACAAATTGCACCTAATACAAAAACCAAAAAAACAGAAACTACAAAAATTAATAATCAAAATAAGTCAAAACTGTTAGAAAAAACCAAATCTCTAGAAAAAACTAAATCACTAGAAAAAAAAATAAAAGAAAATATTGATCATGATTCCCAAAAAAAAATACAACAATCTGATAGTGTGGAATCGTCAGTGGTTAAAAACAATGAACCCGTTAGTATGGAGATGGATACAAGAACAAAATCAGATGGAGAATTCAGTGTAAAACCAGTTGATGGAGAAATAAAGAATATTTTGGATGGTTCTGTTGAAACTGAGTAATTTAGAAACTTTTTCTTTATGTTTACATAGTTGTTAAAATATTATTGTATGATTTAGAGAACTAAATGAAAACAAATTACAATCAGCAATAAAATCCAAAACAGAAAAAAAAGATCCTGAATCAATAGAAAAGACTAATCCAGAAGAGAATCCACTTCGGAAATTAAGTGAAACTCATAATATTAGTAAACCATTAAGGCCAAAAAGTTCAAGACCACCGGCGCCTAATCGTCGTCCTCAATCAAATACATTTACAAAGTAAATAATAATATTTTAATTAGTTAGATAATGTGTCTTGTTATATTAAATTTAATTCTTTACATTTTTAGCATTCCTAAACATTCAGACAGTTTTTTTTCAAAAAACAATGACAAAATAAATGACATTGATGACAATATTGTTACAATTGAAGTATTAAATGACAATAAGTCAACTTATGATTCTTATACCCAGGTAACATTACTGTTTTTATAATGATGGACGATGGTTAGTTAAATTTCTAATAATAATTGAACTTATGTTATTTGTAGGAAGATGGACAAGGTCATCTTGTATCACAAATACTTCAAACACAAATAGAATTTAATATTAAAAAGAAGACGGACTCTTCAAAAATAGTTTGTTAAAATATTATTTAAATTATATTGGTTCTTGTACCATAGACAAAAATAGGGTGGCGGGGCTTGAAGGGACTAAGCCCCCTTAAAACGTACAAACAGAGGAATTAACCACTTCCAATATACTAACTAATCACTACTATAAATAATAAATAATTAGTAACTTAAATTAAAATATAAATGGAGAGCAAATAAAAATAAACAGTATAATATTACAAAAAAATCAGTTAATATGTAAAACTGTCATCTACCTATCTTTCTTATCTCTTTGAAGTTATAGTTCACAAATGCTAATATAATCAATGATACTACACTCTCGTATATGTATGATAGAGGATGTTTAAAATAAATCACATGTCTTATATGATATAATCACAAAGCTGGACACTAACTAGTTAGTTTTAATTCATATTAACTTTGTAACTTAACTAGTTGAATTTAATGTGTAAAATAATCTAATCTAACTCGTTAAAAATAATAAGTAACTATTTTTTTTCAATTTCTTATTCTGTTAAACTTTCTTCGTTTTAATGACTGATATTCCAAGAAATTAAGATTATTACCTACTTATTTGATATATTTGATTAAATTATCAGGCAACAGTAAGTTGTTCAATTTAATTTATCATTAATCACCAATAATTCAAGTTAATTACCTACCTGTCCTTTTGACAAAATGGTTTTTTAAATTTATATTTTGAACTAAAAAAAAACTAACTTCTAAAAGTTACTATTTTCACCTAACTAAGTTATAAATTTGGTAAATTTCAGAAACTAATTTGTATTCTAACTTAGTTACTTTTTATACTAAGGTAACTCAACTTTAACTAGTTGAAAAAAATGACTAACTTGCCCAGCTTTGTTAAATCATATCATTTACAAGGCAGCAGCCACTTTCCTCTAGGACAGTAGATCAATGGACCACTCCACCCTTGGTGCACATTAGTAGATACTCTTAATACTATAAAAATCAAATGATTACATAATTTTACCTCGCTCATCTTCTGTCCAGCAATAGACCGCCACCTTCTATGCCATAATTAGGAAAATAATTGGGCATGTTGCTAACTGATCTGTAGGGCCACTTAAAAATATGTACTGCATAAGACACAAAATTCTGTTCATGCCTATGTATTCAATAAAGTATTTTTAAATTTCAACCCCCTCTAAAATTATGGCAAATTATTGGCCAGCTGTGAAAGTTTAGAACAATTTTCATATATCTTAACTTTTTTATTTTAGGAATGGGAAGGAAAAAGTGTTAAAGATCAAGAGATGTTAACAAAAGAAATGGATACAATCAGGCAATTCATTCAAAGCATAACAAAATCTGCAAATCCATTAAGTAAACTTATCAATAACATGCAAGAAAATATCGATCAGATGAATCGAGAGTTGAACTATTGGAAAAATTTTACTGAAAAAACTAATGAGAAGCTTGATTTACAACAACGGTAAACTATAAATTGTAAACTTTAAAATATATTTTATTGTTAACTGTTTAATTATAATTTTCAGGGTAGTTGAAGAAAAAATTAAGCCAATGGTTATGTTATTGGAAAAACTAACAACTGAAGTTAAAGACGAATTGGAAATGATGGATTACTGTAAAGCAAACATTATGAAAAACAAATCTCATATTAACTACTTACTCTCAGAAAGGTTTATGTTAAAAAATTAATTGAATATCAATTGTTTTTCAAAACTAGGGGATATTAAATTTATAATTTTATTGTTATTTATTATCTAGCTAAAAAAATATGTGTTACTTAGTAAATCACTGAAATATTTTGATCTCACATTAAAAGATACAAGATTTCTAAAAAAAGACAAATTTAACATGTACCAAAACAAGAGTATTCTACAGACTTACTATCAAGGTCTGAGTCCGATATATAACACTAGGATATCGCAAATGTTTGCTATTCTCTTAAACATTCAATTTTAAATTGATATATATATTGGTACATCTAAATTTCTTTTTTAAAAATCTTGTCAATTTTTTTTCTTACACTATCTAAATAAAAATGATTTACCATAAAACTAAAGAAGATTAAATAATTATATTTTTCTTGTCACTGTAACTAGTCAATAGCTCCTATGCATATATTTAAATTTGCTTTTAATGTAATATAATATGATAATATTTAATACTGACGATTTAGCTCAACCAAACTGGTAATTAAAGAAATATATTTATTTAAATGTGCACGGCAGAATAGAATGATATGTACAAATATACAGAATATAAATATTTATTTTAGTTAATATTTTGTACTTTATTTGCATAAACAAGTACTTCAGTGATTTTCAACTGAAACTTAGATCTGATGAATAATATTGTCATAATATGGCTAATGCCTGATTGTACGGTTTGTTGATACCTTTGGGCCAACAGATTTCTTTTTGTGTCCACACTAGGCTAAACCTAAAAGAACGTATATTATATTTTATATCATACAGGTATGTACATAATAAAATACTGACAATGGCATAAATACTTTAAAATACATTTTAGATACATATACATATTATTAAACTTAAAACAAATATTTAACGAGGTATTTGACCTTTTAAATATATAAATTTATTTTTAAGTAAACTTCGCGTGCAGCTGTTTTGGAACGTGTTCCTGTATAAGTATAATTTAAATGATTGTTACCAAGTATTGATAGGTTAGGTACCTTATTAATAAATAATTAGAATAGAAATTAATTAATTAATTAATAATCTAAATTTTAATTAAATGTCATTAAATGTCATTAAACATTTAAACCTACTTACAAGTTACACTACTTACTACTTCAGGTTATACAGAATGATTTTTTAAGCATACTCGTCCCCATTTTTTCCTTAAATAAAACGTTTATTGAAATTCTAATTTTTAGAATTTTTAAGTATACCTAAAGATCATATTTTCAAATTTCTAATATTTATTGTACTACTTAAGGAGTGTCCTGTGATACAAACTTCTATTTTTCCAATGAGAACCCCCAACCTCGCTTTTACTGAAATTATTTAGCGGATGATTTTATTGAAAACGTTGATACATCTAAATCAAAATTCTAATGACTGCTTTTTGAGTTATCTATAAAAATGTTTTTATTAAGAATAATAATCCTCAAAAATGGCTTTACAAAAATAAAATCTATATATAATATTAGATGTTGTATTTATTATTCTTAAATTATTTTTAAAAATAATTTACATTGATAAATAAATTACTTAGTTAGTTAACTACCATCCTTTAGTTAGGCGACAAAAAAAAATTCAAATTATATATATAGCTATAAGTTAAAACTGATATTTTCCATCTCAAAATAATGTCATAATATTTAATTACCTAGTTAGAGAGGTTAATACTCGGTACCTAATAAAAAAGTATAAAATACTTAATTACACCTATAGTAGATAATAAATAATAATAATAATATAAGTAGGTACTTATAAATTATTCATTATACAGGCAGATTTGTGAATTTAATTATTTCACGTGTCGATGAATTTCATCTCTGAATTAAAAATAAGGTAGATACAAACTTGATTCAAGACACACTAAATAAAAAATGTGGTTTTACCTATGATTGCATAATGCATATTCAGGATGTTTTTCAAAATGTCTAACCCCTTAAAAAAAGTGAAATAATTCGATGATCCAAATTTTTGTACATGCCAATATTTGATTGTAATTATTCCCGAAGTGTGCAATGTTCATGTTGATAATCATTGTTTTAATCTCAAAAACCAACTTTCAATTTTGGGAATGTTTCCAGCCCTCGCCATCAAATTGAAATAATGTGAAATTTCTAATGTATTTAACCCCAGTATTCAGAAAATAATAAGCATGTATTTGCATGATAATACAATATTCAGAACTTCACTTTTGGACGATGACACATGCACAAGGGAAAAATTGTTTTTGTGAGTTAATGAGATGTGAAATGCGAATTTCGGATTTCGGAACAAATTTCGGTATACCTTTACGTTGGCGTGCTTTTTTTCCTTGTTTTACGTCTTTATATTTTGACTTGTCAACATTGCCTTTTTTTTGCTTCTTTTTCGTCCCCTTTTCGTCAAAACCTAAGTCTTCTAACTTTCTCTTGATAGCCTTAACCCTGTCATCAACTCCTAGAAAATAAATATTACAAAAACACTTTAAAATTATAGGTAAATACCATACAATTACAAAGTTGTATCAAGAGATGTATTATTTCCAGTTTGTATACCTATAGGTAGGTTAATGGTTAATCATATATTCATATAGGTAGTTATATGATTTAATGATTTATTTATAAGTAAGTATAGTACCTACCTATGTATAAAGTATATATTATAATTTATTACAATTTATAACACAATATTACTCTTAAAATGTTGATAAATTTCAATTACCTATGGTTAAAAATATTTAATCTATATCTATCTACGCTAAATTGTATCTACCTATTGGCTATTTATTTTTTTCATTATTTAAACAATTAAATTATAACTACTTTTTTTAAATACAAGCTTGTGGTGGAAGTAGAGAGTTAAGTACCTACTACAAAATATATTAAAATTACATTGAACAGGTATAATTGTTTATAGAGAGAAAACATTTTTTTAAATAACTTACGAAAATAATCTATAGGTACTTAAAATTTACAAGTTTCATATATTTTACATAAACTATTTTAAAATATATTTTGTCGTTAATACGACTATTGGGTATCCTAATTAGGTATTATAATTCGTGTTTAGTCTTGATCAAAGCTAAATACGGTATATACAACTCTGTACATCACTGGTGTCAGCTAAAATATTGACTAAATATTTTAAGATTTGGAGGAAAATGGAACCTGTTCCGGAAGCAAGGAGGCACTTTTCACCCCCTTCCCCTTACCAAATAATTTGTTGGTAGGTATGTGTGTATATGATAGATCACTGGATCATATATATAGTAAACTGGTAGATGTTATATTATAACTTATAATAATTATATTCAATAGGTACCTCTATGTCCTATAGGCTATATTGTATGATTAACTCATATCAAGTAGGTAGTAAATATAGAAGCATGTTTGGAATTGTAGATGAATTTGTGATTAATGAAGTTGTTGGTTAGTACTGGATGCTTGCTAATGGCTGGTAATTTTATAGGTTTTCACCCCGTAAAAAAAAATATTTGCGTCACTGCTACCCAAAAATAAAATAAATAACAACAATATAAATTAATAAAATGGCCTTGGAAATAGAAGCTGACAGAATGTTTTAACTCAACATATTTTTTTCTTATCCATATTACACAGGTGGTAGATACCTCCTAGGTGGCTACTGGCTAGGTATATGATTTATCATTGAATTTAATTTTAATACATTTATACACATTTATTACTACTACAGAGTCGCAACTCAAGTGACCTACTCAATGACGATTTTTGAGGTGCCTACCATCATAATACAATAACACAATGTTATTTTATCGTGGTACCTATCTAGGTCCTATAGGATCTATGTATATCGGCCAACGATTAAGAGACATCGCAATGTGATGTACTATGGATATTTCGTTTCAACTTCCCATAAGTGATATACCTCAACGTGGCGTTTGGCATCTCT
The DNA here is from genome assembly GCA_027563435.1 of Nasonovia ribisnigri. Lineage (NCBI taxonomy): Eukaryota > Metazoa > Arthropoda > Insecta > Hemiptera > Aphididae > Nasonovia > Nasonovia ribisnigri. The sequence continues at coordinate 72,041 of JANEHU010000959.1, read as the reverse complement.
AGAACATCGCATATTGGTGCGTATACGCTTTAGAACAAAACATCGCATATCGCAGTGTGACATCTATAAACTATCTATGTTCCAATGTATTCCACACAGGGTAGGTAGCAGGTATAGTATGCATAGTGCATACACTCGAAAATTGAAACTTAATATAAAACAAAGCGATTTAAGACTTCCCCATCTTCTTTAGTTGTTATCGCATATTTAGTTAAATACGTATTATTACTACTTCTATACCTACCAGAACTTGTCGGCTTGCTATGTTGAGCTCTCGAATCCAAATCAACCGTTTCGTTAATTTGTCTTACATTGCAGCAGGGCTTTATACGCGAGAAACTCTAAAAATTAAAAATAAATACTTTATTTTTCATATATATACCACATTACCACACATTAAGCTACCTACATAAAACATAATATTAGCTATTATTGTAATATATACCTGGTACCTATATTGTTATACTATTTACCTATTGTTATTGCATTATTATATACGGTAGATAAATGTACCTACCTAGTATAAACTTTAAAATTTTAAGATCAGAGCAGAGTTTAATATAGAAATATATTAATAATAAAAATACAGAACAAAATTAAATACCTATTAATGATGTATAGCTGTTTTACTGGTTCAATAATATTGTATATTAATTTATGTAACAGATCGGTACATCGTAATTCGTAGGTAGGTATTGGTTAAGTATAAACACCAAAATTCAGATTATTTTACAACAAACGAAATATAATATTAGTATATTACCGCGACATGAAAACATATGATTATTAATATTATAGACAATAAATAGGTACTAGATTCTGAGCCTAGTGATAAATATGTATTATTTTAAAAATAAATCACTACAAGTACAATGTACAACAATACACATAACATACAATATTAAGTAAATACCTATATATAAACTATACGCAGTACCCAATAATATTATAATATTCTTAATCGGGTCATTAAATTTATTATGTAATAGGTATATAAATACAGATAAAATATTTGTAATAAATCGTATGCTTTACATTATTATTTAAAATAGGTAATTTATAGGTACATACGTCTTCTTTTTTTGAGACGTGCTTTTTTTTCGGATTCGGCTGATCAACCACCTGTACCGAAGCTACTGCAGGTCTAGTGATTACCGGCAGAGGAAACCACGCCTCATGGGCCACACGGCGTTTGGTTCTATCGGATGTCGATTTTCCGCTGAGTTCAGCGTCACTTAAATTGTCATTGGGCAACTATAAAACAAACTATTTTATTCCAAATGCCAATAAAACGATAAGAATATAAGGACGTGCATGAAACTTTTTTCTGAAGTTAGTAATTTTGGCATTTCATACGGGTATCGTTCAATCGTTGTAACATATTTTAATAAATATTCATATAATATTATGTAACAAAATAAAGTTAGCCGTTAGGTACTTAATGTTTAGTACGTACCTCAAATGTGGATTTAGAAGTCCGTTGAAATTTCAGCGGTTGAATGCCTAAAAAAATAATAAAGTAATAGGTACCTACACAACTACACTAACACTATGGTACTATTATAAGTCTATAACTATATATTGACATTTGACAATATCAATACATATCTATAAAATATGTGAAAATGAGAATCGTTAATGCCAATGATCTCGGGAACCACTTATCTGCAGATAACCATTCAGTTTTTTTTAAAATAATAAAGTGTATCGTGGAGAAGGTTGTAAGCCTATTTCAACCCATAGGTATATTATGTAGCAATAAGTGGGGTAGTTCAAGAATACAATTTTTTTAGCTCAATAAAAAATAAAACAAATTTTATAGGGTTGCCAGTACTAAAATTACTAATAAATAATTATAATAATAATTTTGACATGAGCTACGCCAGATACCTATATAGTATATAGTATACCTAGGCGTATATACACATTACACAAATAACTAAAATATATAATAGGATGATAGATTTAGGACATTTAGGTACCTACATAAATAAGTTTATAGTATAAATTCAACTAGATACTTTTACAACTTAACGATAACATTTTCAAAAATAATATTTTACATAACTATAACAAATAGATCTCAAACTGGAAATTTAAATTTTGATTTACTTTCATGAATATTATATGTCCTGACGTAGGTACTTATAATGTACCATGTACCGTATTACACGATATCCCTATTATATAATTAATAATTATTAGGTATTTGGTAAATAAATAATTTAATTGATTACATTTGTAAATTTGTTTGAATATAGGTACACCTAGGTACTTAGTTAAGTTTATTAATCATTATGAAATAATATATGTAAAATAAATACTTAACATGTTAGATTTTGAATTAAACTTACTTATATTTTGATACTTTCCGTTTGTAGCCATCGTGTAAACTGAAATGACTGAATTAGTGAAACGAATTGAATCGGTATATGTATCTGCCTGTATCGTTTTCTAATCCAGTAAAATAAATTATTAGGTGTAATAAACAGCCAAACAGTAGCACAATATTTGCAATTAATAAACTAAATGTCTAAATGTTAATACTATTGGGTTAGCTTCAACGACAAACAAAATATAATATTGCCAAATTACAGGATACTAAAAAATCTATCAAACACATTAAATATCGCTTTTTAGGTTTTTCTTATGTGTACAATGAGATATATTATCATTTTGGATGGTTTAGATAAAATAAAATAAATATTTTACACTTACTATAAGCAGAAAATAACAAAAGATGTCACAAAAAGTAAAAGCATATCCACACTGCAAATATAGTTTGTCTTAATCTTAAATATTATAATAGGCACAAGTATAGTAATTAGCCAAAACTATAAAAATATATTTTATATTCACATACCTATACAAAATGATAGACACCAAATTAAAAAAAATTATAATAATAATTAATAATGTATTATAGTCGCGTTGTACACTTGTACATAATGTAGGCACTATACAATAATTTAGAATTTACCTGATGCTCAAAATAATTTATTTTATAGGTAGGTACTCGATAGACAATGTATTAATTGTTTATATTACAATGATACGCGAGTTTAAAGTTTTTCATCTATAACAATTTTCTGTGGCCATTAGTGGTATCTATTAATGTAGTTTCTTAGTGGTTACCAATAATACCGGTAATTGTTTTTAAACCAATATTACTATGGGTAATATCATAAACGATGGTTTTTTAACCTACATTTTTGAGGTACCATTGTCTTTAACAAATACATATTACATGCCAAATGGTCAATTCGGCTAATGTTCAATATATATAAAAGCTGATACGTAGGTAGTTATAACAATATATTATACTGTTTTGTATTGACATTAAATTGATTTCATCAATAAACATATCATGCAATGTCTAAAATAATATTGTTAAACTATTGTCCTGCAGAAACATGTACCAGCGACGTAATTATACGAGGGAGGGGGATAATGTGCTTCATTATTATTTATTATGTCAAATTATGGATCATCCCCACCCCATCTAATATACATTATATCTTATACAACTACGCCTAACCAGAAAAATGATTTATTCGTTTTTACTACCGTTTATTTATACATTGGTGTTTCATATAATGGGGTACTTGTGATGCGTCAAGTCTGATCCTACTTTTGTAATTCGCGGTTATCGGACTTGACTCGCCATGTGTTGAGGACGTAGAGAAAGTTACCTACCACAGCTAATAAATATAAAAGATAAAAACAGTGCAATTTTATAGAGCAAACACAAGGTACCTATATAATATAACGACACAGTCAATGATAGTACAGGTGTGTGGCCTTCCACACAAGATAATACAAATAATAAAGAGTAATAACTCAATATGATAATAAATGGTAGTATACACTAATGAGTAATACCACTACCTAATACAAGTACCTACGTCCTACACACACACAGCTGGCGCTGTCCTCTTACCACCTGACCTAACCATAGGACAATAATATTATAGCTTGAATGAAGTTTATGCAGGATCCTCTGGCACTAGGGCCCAGAGAAACTGACTGGTTGACTAGCGTAACCCACAATGCGGGAAAAAATCAAATCATTCTGGGACTATAACTATGTAATACCTATAACCTATTATACCTAGCTACTAGTAACCATGGGCCATGGCTATAGAAATTTCAGTAATAACAACTTATAAAGAAGCTTGACGTATTCAATTTTGAAATATTTTACAAAACATTCATTAAAAACTTAAAAATAAAAACATATTAATAAATAAATGTTGTTAGATTTTATTCAACAAACCAGTTATAATATACTATTATATTTTATTAAAAATATGGAAAAATAAAATCATTAATATTCATAAATGTATTTCTGGATGTTAGTTATTAAATATTATAAATGTACACAGGTACGTAAAAAATTTAAAACCAAGTAGGCATTTTATGACTTACACTTTTACATTTTTATTCATATTATAAAAGAAGTACCTATATGTATACAATTTAATTAATTTTAAACTTATTTATTAAATGTTTAATCAATTTATGTAATACAAAAACTATTCAAAAAAACATTCATAAACTATAAAATTAATAGAATAACAATAAATATATTATCATTGAATAAATAAAATATTTATATATACCAATGAAATCATGGAAAGTATATGGTGTTTAAAAATATGGTGGCCTATCAATGGTTACTACTCCTGCAAAAGTTCGTGCTACATTCATTGTAGCTGTGACCATAGTCCAAGAATTGGTGTTGGCCGTTGGGGTTGTAAAATTCTACACAATCCATAATAGAAGTTATGATATCTCTACCCACAACGTACAATAAACCATCTAATGCAACTACTCCTATATTGAAAGTTTAACATATATTCAATGAATTAATAAAAATTGTCACATCAAATATTTTAGAATTGATAAACGAGTACCTATATAGTTACCTGCATTATTTTGACACAAATAATGCATGTCAGCAATAGTAGTTCAAACTCCCGTACTTGGTCTGTATGCTTTAACACTTCTCAGAAGTTCTAATCCATCGTGGCCACCCACAGCATACAGTATACCATCTAAAACTCCAACACCCACAAACTGCGACGTACACGCATATCATCTACTGAATTCCATGTATCAATACTGGGATGATAACATTCAACAGACCTTAACCTCTGGCTAACTGAGAAGTCATGATCTCCTACCTACACACATTTTTTAAAACAAACTGTGGAATGAAAATCCCTTAACCTGGAAAATAATATCTCCCAAGTATAATATTTTTATATAGCATCAAAAAATGTCAGTGTTATAATTTATAAACAAATATTTATTTCAGTATAATATGTATTTTTATTTTAGAGTTTTAAGGCTTCGACAAATGTGCAGGTTATTAGCTTGTTACTGCGGGGGAAGGTACGGTTGGTTTGAACACGTTAAGTGTGGCAAGGATTTGTCAATAAAACTCGGTTGGTCACTCATCCGGGAACTATAGTGACACCTGCCAGTGCTGGCACTCAGTACACATTTGCCAAACACCACGCCACTCCAGGTCACAATATGTATTTTTTAATTCAAAATTTTAATACATCGTAATATTTTATCTTGGAGATATATTTTGTGATACATTCTCGGGAGAATTTTTTATTCCGATTACAATTTATACAACAAATGTATTAATAAATTTAAAACCAATCACAAAATAAAAATTAGCTTACCGCATATAAAATATTGTTCAGTACCTACTCCGACACCAAAATCATCTCTTCTAGTAGACATACTAGATACCATATGCCATTTTTGTGTACTGCAGTAAAACACTTTTGCACTTTTTAGACTTCCAGTCTCATTACACCCACCAACCTTGAGGTATACATAATTTGAATGTACCATCTTTATACCAGGAAAAAATAATTCACTAAAAATGATGTTGTAATATATAACTTACAGCATATAGATAATCATTTATTACACCAACCCCTAAATCTTCTCTATTGACTAACATATCAACAGATGATTTCCAACAAGGTGATTCTATAGATAAATATAGCATATCAACAGACATAATAGATATAATGATTCCGGAGAACATGAATGCCTCAATTATGTAATCTTTACCTAGAAATGTATAAGTATACAAAATACTATGATTTCATTCACAATAGATGCATATTTATAGAAAAAACTTAAACTTAGGGCAATTATTAAGAAGAGGTTCTTAACTACTCTTTTTATTATGACATTTTTCGATGTTGGTGGTAAACGTACATATTCCATTAATTGGGGAAAAATACATTTTCTGACATCTAATTCATATTTTACCCAACGAATATCACATTCAAATACCTACAACAATAAATAGTCTTATAAATAAATTAGACTTTAATATTATATAATATATTTATATGTAAGAAAGCGACTTAAAATCGTCTTGCTCTTGCATAATACTTAAATACATCGATAACCAGTTTTAGTTTGCCTACTTTTTTTTCAGATGGAACTATATGTTTATCACTTGAGATCAACTTAACTTCTTGTTCGGATGATAAGGATAGGAATTCTTCTCCCTCGATAACTTCTCTAAGAATCATAACAATTATCAATACAACTTTCTTAAAGAATCATGATGATAAATAATATTTCATACGAAAAGTGTTGTTTAGTATTTAATTCTGAGCTTGTTAACAATTACATACCGCTATATAAATAAGCTAACACATTTATACCAATACAATTTGAAGATATTTGCTGCTGGTAAACAAACCTATAATAATAAACAATAATTTTTATAAAATGTTGTCTACCTATAACAAAATCAAACTTCATCTATCACCTGTACATTTTTTTCGATAACCACGATTTCTCCGGAATTAACAAAGCTTACTAAGAGTTGTATGGCGGCAGAATTTAACTGCTTTATAACAAAGAGATCTTTATTCCTATATGTAAAACTTGTAAGCAATGCATAGAACTATAGAAGTATGGACTAGCCGATGCTAAAAACAATTTGTTGCCGAATATAATTTTGCCATCATTCGTTTTTAGTTTAATATCACAAAAAACCTCATTTCCATAAACAAAAATTTGTTACTTATATTTTTCTAGCAGTTTAAATCACTTTCCACTTACTTGCGTAAGGATTCTAATACTATAAATATTTGCAAATGCGTTAGCGTAGGCCAGTATAACAATATCGTTGTTGTAAAATGTATGTAGCTTTAACTTATTTTCAAACGCTTATAAAAAATTAATATTACTTTCTGGTAAACTATTTTTTTTGTTCTATATAAGAAAATTTGTGGAGAGTCTCCTTTCAAAATTTTTTCTCATTTTTTTTTTGTTTTTCTTGACGTTATCTTTAACTACTTAAAATTTTAAGCTCTGGCCTCCTAAAAGTACCAACTATATTCACTTTTCTATCAGAAAAGATATCGATCTCGAAAATTGGAGCATTTTTACTATCCAAAATGTTACTGATAGACAGAAAAAAAATCACACATTTTAGTAAAAACAATACATTCTTTCGCTTCGCTTCGCTTAAAATCTTAAACAAAATAATGCATTTACCTACAATAATAATATCTATAATATCCTATAGATATTGCCGACCAATGAAATTCGGAGAACTGTATTGTAATTCAAAAACGAATGGTTATTCAAATAGGTACTTGAAATTTGCAGTAAATGATTATTTTATAAGTTTCTATTCATTATGAAATTTTAAAAATATTTTGAATCTTTTTAAACTAATTAGTAATTATAGACATATGAAATATGAATTTTTTTAGTTTTTTTGTTATAATTGATAGTAAATTTTTATCCGTTGAGTCAAAAAGCTTTAAAATTTAGTACAAAGTTCCTCATAAGTTGCTATAATAGTAGTTAATATTAAAAATAAATATGCATGATTTTAGATTCTGAGCTGTGCGATGAATCTATTGGTTTTACAATGATGTAATCAATAGTTAAAGTAGTTAAATATTTTATTCTGGTTGACATACTGTTCTAGGAATATAGTCAGATACATACATAAAATAACGAAGCGAAGAAACAAGATAATTTTTAAAAAAACATTTGAAAAAGAACAATTTTTACGGGAACAGATAAATCCATTTTCAAGTTTGACTTTTTAAAATTAGTAACATTTAAATTTTTACCAGCAACTATTTAAATATTATAGATTATATTATATATAATAATTATTTTCTTATGATTATTTCTATTATTATTTTAAATATTTTTTTAATTAATTAGCTTTTTTATTATTATTATCATTACAATTCAAAATAAAAAAAAGCAATTTAAACAATCACCTATTTTGGGAGAGACTACTCAGCCAACCCTTAAGTGGTGGCCCTTGGATAATGCTAATATAGGACGAAGGGACTCAACTCGAACAACCTTACAAATATTGGTTGAACTTAACTCTGACAAGTGAAAACCCAAAAATATTTTTGGTACTCAATTCAATATCACCGGCCTTATACTCATACTTCAGTCCTTCTAGACGTTTTATTCTTGGGCCTTAAGTTATATTTGTTATTTTTAATGCATTTTCGAATACCACAGCGTAATTATTGTTACCGTAAGCCAAAATCGAAGGAAACAACACAATTTAGAAAATTAAAACTGGGACTCTGGCCATGAAAATTATTATTATTTATTATATTATTAATTTTAGCAATTTTGTAATGAATAAAATTTACTATCAACTATAACAAAAAAAACTAAAAAAAATCATATTTCATATGTCTATAATTACTAATTAGTTTAAAAAGATTCAAAATATTTTGAAAATTTTATAATGAATAGAAACTTATAAAATAATCATTTACTGCAAATTTCAAGTACGTATTTGAATAACCATTCGTTTTTGAGTTACAATAAAATAAGTAAATCGTTTGATGGTAGTTAGTAAATTTACGGCTCAATATCAAATAACGAACAATTTTAACTTCAAAAGGTCATAAAAATTTAATTTGAATTTTCAGTAAATATTTTTCTTGTTAAAAATGAAAAAAATTATGAGGAATCTTGTATTAAAATTTCAAATCTTAGATCTAAAATGAGAATTTGTTATGGCATTTCTAACCCATATAAAAGTCAAAATTTTAAAATTTGATCTCCCAAATGCACCAACTAGATTCACTTTCTAATCAAACAAGATACTGTTGAAGAAAATCGAAGCATTATTTCAACTACTTATCGTGTACACAGAAACAAAAAAAAAATGAAGAAGTAAAGAAACACACATCATTGTAAAATCAATACATTCATCACTCCGCTCAAAATCTAAAATATAAATTAATTCGCAATAAAAGCAAGTTTAAAGAAAACACTTACATTTAAGACAGTTATTTAGAAGAGGTTCCTTAACTTACTACTTTAAGATTTTGAGGGGAACGATAAATTATGTATTGACTATAAATCTAAATAAATAAATAATTCAAAAATTTTACTGTTCCTATTTCCTACCACATTGTAATTGAATAATAGAGTTAATAAGTTAATTCGGTATTATATATAGTTTAATACCTACTTCAAATTTCAATACACGTAATAATAAAATGCATGATATCAGAAATATACATTAATGCATAATTAATATATTATATTATAAAATGAATATATTAATATATTATAAACAATGCATATTAGTGGACTTGGCCATTTTCGAACAAAGTCGTACCTTTCCCTTTTCGGTCAAAATAAAAAGATTAGTGCCCATATAGTTTTTTAAAGAAACTTTTGTAAAACTAAAATATTATATATTTTGTCTATTTTTAATAGTAAATTGTTGTTTATATGTTTAAGAAAATAGTAAACATTTAACACTTGATTAATAATAATTTTTTTATGTATATGTTACGGGCAAGGTGAGGTATAGTTTGGCATTGTGCACAGTGCCTGGACATTGTGTACAATGCCCAATTTTAGTGGTTAAAGTGAAAATAAAACACATTGCTCGGACATTGTGTACAATGACCGAATCCTTGAAGGGCAATGTATGCTACCATGTTTAAAACAATACAATTAAATAAATTGAATACAATGTAATAATAAATATTAAATTAACCAATTAATTATTATTTATTAGATGAATATTACTATACATAGTAATTTAAATTTGTTTTTTTGGTTTTATAATATTAAAAAGTAGTTATATTTATTTATTTGAGCACGGGTTGCTACTGTGGCACTTAGAGTTAGCTAAGTTAACTATTGGCATTTTATTCACTGTATAATAACTTTAAACGTCTATTAAATTCGGTTATGGTAGTAAAAGTTGCGGAAAAAAATTTAATAAAATATTACAAACGTCATAGATAAACAGTCTGAATACACTACACAGTATTAAAATCTGCAGTATTGGAGTATTGCTCAAATAATTTTAGACAAATACCCACATCATAACCAAAACTTTCCAAATTATAACAGAATAATAATAAAGATAGCCCGGCTATTGTTGCACAATGTCCGACTACCTCACTTCGTCCGTAACATATATATTTCATCAGTTGATCATTAAAAATGTCAACATTTACAATAAATTTACTATAAATTAGTACACCAAGAATAATACATTTTTATTTTACATAATTATTATGGTAAAACCATTTGCGTCCGAAATTATTATCAGTAGGTGACTTGCGTCCAGCAAAAAAAGATTCAAAAAAGGCCCTAGTCTATTTGCGTCACGGTATACATTTTTTTATAACCTAATTGCGTCCCGAAAATACCTATATCAAAACATTCAAAACAATTCATGTTTTACATTTTGTCATGATAATAATAATTATGGTTCAATTCAAATCAAATATAATTCAAAATAATAATTGCAATAATAATAATAATATAAAAATTCATGTTGTACATTTTGTCATAATAATTGCAAAAATAATAAATACCTGGGAAATAGTTTTAATTAAAAATAAAAATGTATGAAAAAGGAAGTTGTGTCAACTATAGCTTTATGAAAATAAACATATTTTTTGTCGGAAACTAATATAAGACCAGTGAATATAATAATATGAAGAGGCAAACCACGGCTCGAGTCTTATAATTTTTACTAATACATAACTGTAATATTATTATACATTATTATACTATATTATTCATTTTCCTGTAGCTGTTCTGTCTTCGTATAATTTTTCATTATATATTGTGTGTTTTGAGACTCTATTATCACTGGCCATATAGATAATCCTGATGTATATAGATAGTCGTGGACTATTGACGATATCAAAATATTCGATTAACTAATTTCAATTTTGAACAATCTTACGAAAAAAAATTAATACAATATAATAATATTATTATAAGTTGAGTGCAAGGCTTTACCGTCCACATAGGTTTGAGAAATAAAACCCTTTATTGATCTTGTAGTTTTTATACCTATTGATTTATTAATAAAAACTTAAAATATGTTTGCTTAATATTTTCTACCAACACTAATCTCAAATAACATAATAATATATAGACTTACAAAAAACTAATATTATACAATATAACAATTATCGCTGAGCCTTGGGCCCTTTTTATTCACTTATTTAATTATTTGAATAAATATTACTATATTTAACTCGGATCGACAATACTAAATCAGTAATAACTAATATTATATTGCTGATATATATTAATATTACAAAATGATAATATTAATAATATATGCATGTGACCTCGAGTGATCATTAACAATGACCATCAGTTATATTAATAATACTACACAGTATATCATTATTATCATACAAATACTTTTGAGATATATTTTCAAAAAAATAAACACAATAAGGCAAGGATACATAGTTGACCTAAATTATAATATCTGTTTGTATAGTATCTGTTCTAAATGTATACCAAAAAAGGACTACTAACTCTAATTATTTCGTTTTTGCAAAAAAATAAAAGTAGACGATGAAGCGATTGTTGAATTATACTGGACATCTTGTAGGTAAGTGGCAAATGGCAACACTAGAATGACAGAGCTAACGGGTTAATTAATATAAAAAATTTTAATGTTCACTATATAATTAAGTATAATATTTTATATGGGTAAGTACCTATATTACAGCAAGAGCGTTGCACAATAATTACGAAATTACGGGAGATAAATAAACTGTGTAGTCGCCTTAGTGTCTGCATCACTGCATCATATAATATAATATATAATTTAATATAGTACCTTTTTAGAAAAGAGGAATTAAAATAGAAATATTCACTACAATATTATAGGAAATCATAAAATGGATAAAATGTGTAGGTAGGACAGGTGTAGGTATTATTATTTATGAAGTATTAAAATACGATTTAATACATCAGTATTATACAAATTACTTACTCAATATTATGTAAATTTAATTATAATTTCCAATAGAGTATCGTAGGTACTATTTACAATATTATCCAAACCCTACTAGGGTTACTCATATTTTCGCCAAGTATATGTAAGCACTATTATTAATTACCCAATACCTATACAAATACTTATCGTCCTTTATTATTGGAAAATAATGATTCTTATAATATTATCATATTTTCTTATCTTGAAAATCATTTAAAATCATGTGCTATAAGTATGATGTTTAGATTTGATGTAATATAATTTTTAATTTATATAGATTAAGTATAAAATTGTGTATATGTTCCTGAATTAAAAATGATAATTCTGCACATTTATACTAATTTTAGAATATTACTATCACTCCAATTTTAATCTTTTGTTATAACAATACCTATATTACATAATTTGCATAGATAAATATCATAAACTATTAAAATATTAAAATATTAAATTATTTATACTTTTAAGTATAGGTATTAGGTAGTATATAGATATACACATAAAATAAATAAATCACAATATTAGGCACGCACAATTTATCGTAATTCATAATATTAATTCATTAACATTCAACAAGTCAACATTAATAATTAATATAAAGTAAAATGTTTACAGGTATTTCTCCGATAAATTAAATCGTTAAATTTAAGTGCCTACAATAATACATTAAAAACTATATAAACAATTATTATAAAATAGAAGCCAACTATCAACTAACACAAAAAATATGTGCATTATTGGCTATTGACAAAACGGGATAGCGTTCCAGGATCATAGTTGCGCTGATATTGTCCATTGTACATTCTTTAAACTGGCCTAACCGTTTCTATAAGTCCCGAATGATTACTATACCATCATAGAATCAGCTAGTCTCTGAGTCTGAAACTTCTGATTTATATTATCTTTGTAATCGATAATCGCTGTGATTTTATTTGATTCACGTATTTATAGAGTGCGTATTTTTCGTACCTGCTTTAGCTAAACTCCTATTGCAGCAAAATCATGACTACGCAAATTGTACCCGCAAATCGTACCCGCAAATCTAATCACAACAAAAACCTTCAATAATAAATAATACAGTAAAACCTGTGTAATATGGAAACGGTTGGGACCGGATATTTTTTCCATTTTAGACAGGTTTCCATTTAATGCAGGTTATAAAAAAAAAATGTTCACGATAGATCTTTATTAAATATAATTTATTATTGCATTTTATTCCAAAATTCATCCAATGTTTTTTATTTTGTTATTTGACTTGCCATTTTCTTTTCTACTAAATTTTTCAATTTGAGAATTGATTCAAGAAGTTCATTTTCATTATTTTGATCCAGTGCGAACATTTCTAATCGTTTTATTTCATGGAGGGCGTTCTTATACGCTTTAATATCATTGCCACGCATTCCAACCAGCCATTCGATGCTTTAAATTCGGTGACCGACATTTGTTCAGCAATTTGGCGTGCTTTAGTCTGTATAATTGGTCCAGAAATTGGAATATTTTTTTGCTCTAGCACTTACAAACTACTCCCAATTCAAATTATTAATTTCTTCATTAGCGTTGGATTTTGGTTTTCTTTTCATTCGCCCATTTCCTAAAATGAAAATTATACGTACATATATAGAATTTTAAATTTTGAATTTTTATAGTTAAGCTTATTGCATACCATTCATCCATTGTTCTTTTATTTCATTTTTTTGCTTTAATATATTATACACTTAACTGTTTCCACATTTGAAAAGTTCACACATTTGTTTTACTGTTAATTTGTCTTTTTCACTTGACTCAATTAGTTTAATTTTTTCATTTAGTGTTAAACATTTATTTTTGGACGTCATATTGAATATACGTCTATACGCAGTCTACGTCAGAACACTACTACGACACTTATCGATAAAATAAACTTATTGCAACGAAATAATCTATATAATTGATATAGATTATATTCATTGACTGATAATTTAAAAATAGTACATGTACATATTTCCATGATATACAGGTACATGACAAAATATTGTTTCCATTTCCACGTTAAACAGGTTCCATCTTATTCAGGGAAGGATGTATTTAAAACTACATTAGGTTCGCCAGGACCGTAACATTTTTCCATAAAAGTCAGGTTTCCACGTTATTCAGGTTCCATATTACACAGGTTTTACTGTAATAATAATAGTAAGAACAGATATTTTTAAAATTTTAAAATTTTCTTTGAAATCTAAAATCCCGTAAGAAATGCTGCATGCTGTAATATGTATCAAAATTTCAAAAAACGACTAGCTATAATACATGAACAATTTAAAAATAAGAAAATTTAAAGGTGGAAATGTGGGTACCGCTTCTGCTGTACAGTAGTTGTCGAGTATGTCGTTGTAACACATATGTTATATTTGAATACAATGAGAAACCTTTGTATACGAAAAACGATTCTGAGCGGAGACGATGCGTTAGCGTAGGCCAGTATAACAATATCGTTGTTGTAACACTATGTAGCTTTAACTTATTTTCAAACGCTTATAAAAAATTAATATTACTTTCTGGTAAACTTTTTTTTTTGTTCTATATAAGAAAATTTGTGGAGAGTCTCCTTTTAAAGTTTTTAATGTTAGCTATGAAAGGAAAAAACTGTTAAGAATTTCTAACTGAAAAATGAATTGATAAACTCCTCATTGATTCAAAATCAATAAAAATTAAGTAATTACATCCAAGCTAAATACTGTACGACTGTGTATATAATTGCTTCTAATTTATATAGGTACAATCCAAGGTTTTAAACCTAAAATTCCACACCAAATTGATAGTTAGTACTTCTACTTCACTTCTAGTATATTTTAACAAATATATAATTATTATTAGCAAAAAAAATAATACTTAGATAATATGACAAACAAAATATATAGATTACTTTATAATATCATATATTCAAACACATTAAACATCGTGATTTTAAATGTATTGATGAACAAAATAAAACAGACTAATGGGTATTGTGCAGTGCGAGTATAATATTGAGATTTATTTTAGATAAATAAATGGTAATACTTATATAGTTATGTGTGTGTGTGTAATCATATTATAATTATACACTAGGATGTTTTTTTTTTTTTAACTTAAGACACTCAACATTTAGAAAACTAAACTTTTTTGAAAATAAATGTTGTAAATGATTTTAAATCGTTAAAAAATAATATTTTTAAGTATTTATATATTATTTACTTTCAATGTGACAATTTAAATAGTTTAAAAATATTTTCTAAAATTGTACTAGGTTGCAAAATAATAAGTTTCTTTGTGACAAAAAAAAAAATCACACTATTATATTTTATTATAAAATGATAATGTTTGTATAATATATACAGTTGTATATTGAATACTGGCATTTCAGTATCATTTTTTATGACTCAATGATAAAACTCGGCATTATTTTTGATTTTGCCTTTCTACGATTTCGATGGTCAAAATATAATCGTATCACGAAAAAATATAAGATTTCAAAGAAACTGATAATGCTGCAACCAAGAAATAATCCAAACAAGCCACCTATGTTACCTGAAAAAAATCATTAACAAACAATAATTAAAATAATAGAAAACAAAAGTATTATGTTAAAAATTGATTGTATCTACCTAATAGTTCGTTGAACGGCATCAATGGAATTTTTTGTATATCAATTACAGATTTTCGTTTGAAGTAAATCAATACTACAGCTGATTTTTCAGTGAGAACCCTACGTCAAATAGAACACCAAAAAAAGAAAAATAATTAGTTTTCATTAAATTGTCAGCGATTATCTATTTATTTATTTATTTATTTATTACAGTTTCGGTTTTGTAGAATTTGTTGCCCAGTTCCTAAAAAATTCCACAGTTTCATACTCGTACTGAATACTTGTACATGACGGCAAACAATTACAACTATTGACGTTATTTGAAATGTTTAGTGTTTTCTTAAAAATCGAATAACCTGAAAAACGCGTATCATATATAATGTACCTATAATAATATATATTGTTAGAAGGTGTTATAAAATTAAGTAGAAAATTCACCGATAGTCGAGGATTCTCTAATACATTCTAAACTTTCAGTACCACAAACCGAAACTCCCGGATCTCCTGCAAAATAACTTACAAGTATTACAATATTATATAATATGATAATTTTTAATTAAATGTATTGTTTTTATTTATATAGAGATAAATAAATTGTTATTAATTAATTAATTATTAACCATTTCTATAAAACAAAATGTATATGTTTATACATTATAAACTTAATAGTTGAACATAATATAGTACCTATGTATGCATATTGTATACTCACTTGGTTGGAAATAAGCATTGCAACCACATACGTTAAACGTGTTATTAGCTCTACACTCGATTTCGCAATTATGAAGTGTGTAGATCTTAAAAAACTTCAACTTTTTTTCGTCTTGATAATAACAATTCCGAAGTTCTGGAGTCCATTTTTGGATTTTATATGAGGTACGTATAATATTTAGTGACAATGCGACGGACAGCATACTACTACCGGTAACGTAAGCAGTAGGTTGGATTCCGACTGGAACATCCGCTGGGCTATGCACAATCAACTGCAATTAATTTTAATTAATATTATTGGACATATATTTGTTCGTAGGTACCTATATGGGAACCAAAGAGATAAATCCCTGTTAAAGTTGCCACTGAATTAGTGGCAGTGGTCCACCATGATAAATACTATACCACCTTAGTACCTAAACTACTTTTATATTTTACATCTACCATCCTTCTGCTTATTTTTTTCCAATACTTCACTAAAAAAGTTTTTTTAATTATAATTACACGCATATATAAATAGATTTTTAAGTTCTACTAGATGTCAGTGTAGGTTTACATTATGGTTTTTACGAAAAGAGTTTAAGTACTATAAAATACAGCAGAGCAGTAATATAAATAAATAACAAATATATACCTTTACACTATTTTTTTCAAGAGGAAGGAACTTATATATTTTACAGATTATCATTTTGGAACATTTTAATACCTCCTCCCAAATCCCAGTGTATACTTGTTAGTTATTTCGAACCAGTTTGACCACTGAACTCAAGTCTTGGGATAAGTAATAACTAATTAGTAGGTATACATTATTATAAGCTAGGTCATAGACGTGTGCACAAATGCTTCAAATGGTGTTTTCGCTACATCTGAAATTTATATTAGATTTAGTGGGTTTGGTGAATATATTTTATTTAAAAGCCTTACTTAGGTACATCGCATATGAACAATTTAAAAATGATTGAATTTCAAATAAAATTAAAATATGAATGTTCAATATTAATTTTTGATCAAATAGAAAATGATGCGTAAATTTTATCGTTTAAATGATGCGAAAAGTCTAGGATATATAAGTCTGGGTTTTATACTAACAGACGTATTCACACAGGTAGTTTGACGTACAAATACAAAATTTACTATATATAATCTATTAGATGCCCATAACTCTTTTATATATAGTACCTAATGCCACAAATGCCTGCAAATGGGTTATTAAGAAACTTAATGTGAAACACTCATGTATAGATAAATTTACATTTGGATTGTATTATTGATATAAGTATTTAAGTATAGTTCTAATAAGACTTACAAATAAAATAATATTTTACTTCAAAGGAAAAATATATCCTCAGTAGATCTTAAACATAAAAAGTTGGTATAGGTATACCTGTGGACTATTAGGCTATACTAAATGACATTGTAGTTAGTCTATCTTATAATTAAACTATGTACGATTTGTACGACTGTACGAGGAGTGATTGTAAACTCTCCCGGGTCTACTTCAGTAATACTAAATTTAATTTTAAAAAAGTAAACTATATATTAATAAAAATCAATGCCTTTAGTTGCCGTGGGATATAATATTATACTAAAAACTAAAAATACAAAACATTTAAATTTAATTATTATAATAATACTAATACATACACATTTTCAAAAAGATTTGTTGGTCTTTATAGTCTATTATTTTTTGTGATATATTTTTTTCTTTATTTTTTATATGAAAGTTTTCACTTATCCTATTTTGTTTATTATAACTTTGAATTTATATGCACACTTCAGTTTCAAAACCTTCACAAGCGTTTGTTGCTTTTGAGACTGATGATGATGCTGAAGCCCACAGCTAATTCATAGTATAGCAATAAGATTTAAAACAACTCTGTAAAACTTAAATATTTCCTTCAGGTAAACATATTGTTGACTCGGGAGAGTTTACCATACTACCGGGAGAGTTGACCACCGCCTAGTATATCTTTTTGACCTTGCGCTGCATATTTCACTAGTCTCACCTATAATATGTAAAAGTGAAGGAAATAAGTTGGCTGCTTATCGTTTTGTTAGGCTATTTAATAATGTGTGCTGTACCAGACACAAAATCCTGAGCACGCCTATGAAGCTCGTATGTCGTTATTATAGTATAATAAATTATAAATATGTAGGAAAAATATAATAATAGTAAATAAAGATACTAAATCAAATAAACTAAACGATAATCATCTGTATACCGTCAGGCCGGATTCTCTTTTCGGACAGTGGTCTCCTAAATTCTCGTTCGTCAAATCAAAGATCAACCGAACCGCATTGTCGACGGTGTCGCCGGTCACTCTCCACGGCACGTCAAACGGGGTAGCATTCGGGCTGTAACCAGTTTCAGGAGTCCAGGTGGTTTGGTTTTTCTTCGCTACGATATCGGCTTGTGTCAAGTTCAAAAAAGACGTTCTATACCGGACATGAAATATTATATTGTACACAATATATTATTCAATATTGAAATTAAATTGTGTACGATTGACCTATATATTATAAGTATATAATAATTAATAGCTCAGGCTCAGATCCAGAGAACAGTGAGAGGAGGCAATAATAATTTGTAATAATTCAAATATTGATTATAAATACAGTATAATATATAATCAATAGTTGTATCTAATAATAGGCACTATGCCTTGAAGAAGAAGGGTTAAGCTCCCTTGGGATCATTCCTGATATAATATATGTACTCTATTCAGGATAAGAAAGACCGAATTCGTGCATGTATACTGATTAGTGAGCCGCCAGTTATCTTTATTTTATGGTATTGGTATAAAACTATAAACTATCTACGATTAGCAAATACTAGTATATAGGTATTTGCTAATCGTACCTAAGATAACTGACGGTGGCTCAGTTTTCAGTATTCATCAGTGAATTTGAGAATTTATTCTTATCCTGAATAGAGTATAGTCATGTTATAATGGCGATGCTGGATGTAGGATGTATAATGTATATGTGATTATATTATACTTACGATTGGAAATAGTTATTGTGCAACAACTGATGGTGAGGAATCATGTTTATTGAATAACATAGACCGTATGACGTTATAATCGGTTGGATATAATCACAAGGTGAGTAGATTTCGTCTTGAATCCAAAATAACATCGGAATCAAATTTTTACAGGCAGTCCTGTGATACTAATTGAAATAATACGCATAAGTATTATCCTGCTCTTCTCATTTCAAAACAACGGGGTTTATACTGTATTAGCAATAATTATGGCAGTTAAAATTTAATGCGTTTAAAGTCCCCACAACTGCACTAATATAGCCATAGCTGGTATAGAAATTAATTTAAAATATGATTATTATCTATATTAATTATCATGTACGCATATGTGTTAAAATTATTTTAAATTCAATATTTTTAACATATTTTAATTTTTTATACGTTTGTGATTATTGTATTACTATATTAGTAGAATATATATATAGACAAGTCTCGTACGTACTTTTTTAAAATATTTCAAACAATTTTATTTATCGCAATAAATTCTGTAAATGCAGTATCCCAATATAGTACCTACGTCCTACCTGTGTATTTTTCCTCAATATTTTTAAATAAACAGATAAAAGTTAAAATTTTGTGTAAAAATTTAATAAACTTACAATAAAAATGAAAAATTCTCTAAAACGCCAAAAAAAAAAATCGTTGAAAAATTCAAAACAAAAATATTTTAAATAACTCAAGAATCACTAATAAAAAATATTTTGCACTCATAACGGAGTAAAGTTTCTTTCACCAAGAGTATATTACATACATAAAAATTAAAAATGCTATATTTAAATTACACCTTTAAAAAAATTTTAATATATAATATTTTTTGTATAGAAAATTGAGTGAATAATAAAAATTAAATTAATTTAATTTAAAATTTGTCTAACCTTAATTACGTGCTCCCAATTTTTTGAATCAATAATTTTTAATGTCACGTTTTTATAAAGGTCAAACTTATTGCACAATAAATTTATTACATCTTCTGTTTCTCTAAAATCAAAAATGTTACACTTACAATGTTAAAGACGATTATTATTATTATTACTTATTAAACGTGTCGTCTCTAAATGTCCTATTGTCGATATGTTGAAGCTGGATATCACTACAGAATGTAATTGCCGGAAAAGGTAGGTCCCATATGCCATACTTATTGTTATCCAACGTCAATATCGTTCTACTACTCAACCAATTGCTGTATAACTGATAAATTTGCAAGCCGCATAAGGACATCACCAAAGACATAACACCAAACCAAAAAACCCTAGAGAATCGAAGACATTTTAAAATATTTACCTCTTGTATCTGTATACCTAATATAATGATATGAATTTCATAAAAAACCCTATCATATTTATAAAAATAAATAAATTAAAACTACAAATTAAAGGCTCGTTTTTTACTCAATTTCTCTGTTTGTTACAGAAACCAATTTTATCCGAGTCCGGTACGATTAAGTATAGCTCAATATTAATTTATATACTTAACTTTTTTGTCAAATGATTTGTTTTCCAAACAAGAACTTGATTTATTATATTTTAAAAAATGTACCTAGGGTATTTATAACAGTATAACACTATATTTCAATAAAAACAGTTCTTATTATTTTCTCGGTTTGGCCATGGTTTTGACTTATTGGTGCAACTTGACTTATAAGGTTAGCTCATAAAGTATATAATAAAAAATAAATATTGAACAATATTATCCTGAGTTGAAATAAACTTTTTTTAAAAAAATGTGATAAGAAAATAACTATAGTAAACCGCATGATTGCATTTAAATATATCTAAAAATACAAAGACAGATAAACAAATTATAAACACGCAAGGAATAGGTAATTTGTTGTATTACATTATACTACTATATGTTTTGACTTGCTATATTAATCTGAAACAATTAGGATTAGAAATATTACCTATAAAATTAAATCTTAAACGTTTTGACTGTACATGTAGGTAATATTATATTATGAACATATTATAAATTTATAATTATTTTTTAATTTTATTAATTTTAAATTGTAATAAACTAATAAACCTGAACCATGTTTCAAATAATTCCTACAAAAATCTATGTAAAATTGGTCCACCACATCTATAGTTTTGATTTTATAGCACCGTGTGATTCAGCATAATGAATTCCTATTCTAGGTATTCTATTCAAAGTATTCTATTATATTCCATAAGTACTTTCAAATTTTCAATTCATATTAACCCATATTCTCAATAGGTATCAGTGTCGTCTAATTTTTTTAGCTCCAAATTCTTTAAAAAGTTATGAACATAATTTCAAATGTTATAATTTACCGTAAAATCTATTTTATTTTGTCAAATTTTATATATTATGTGTACAATATATTGTTATATTGTTAGGTATATGGACAATAATAATAATCATACTTATTTTCGACATTTTTTGTGTTGGTGCTTTTATAGCAATTCTATTTCTATTATTACCATTACAATAACACTTTAATTACAAGTACACTATTTTTCAGTAAAAATGATATGTATAATATTAGACAAGGGGTAGGTGAAGGTGGTGGGCGTGTTTTAATATTTTTTCGATACACCTTAATTTTTCGAAGTTGAGTTGGATTTTGGTTAAATAATACTCACCTTTCCAATAGAGGTCTTCTGGGTTCGCCCAAATACATTATGCCATGTAAGCTTGTGATCGACGAAAATTCACGTAAGTAATTACTATTAGGTATTAATAAAGATTTAATTTTAGAACTCTTCGTATTAGACTTAGGGCGGTGCCTTTTAATTACGATTTCCCTACGGGTGTTGAACATTTTTTTTAAAAAAAATGGACACCCTAACAACTAGAAGATCGTCTTATAACTGGGCTGTACAGTGTCCATCGTATTATTCGGTGTTTAAAACTACAATCAATAATTAATACACGTCAAATTATTTACATAGAATCAATAATGTCACAAAAATAATTCGTTTATTTTATATCAACATCATTACTAAAAAATAAATTGTTAGCGAATTCGTATTTACATTTACATATTATTACTATAACTTCAGTGGTCAAAATATTTGCCATATGCTTTTAATTCATTGAGATTCTCCTAATGCCGAATGGTTAACTGAAGTAGGTATTCAAAAGTCATATTTTCCGTTGGAAGTATTGAAGTACCAGTAGGCAGCAACAAAAAACTTTTTACATGTCACAACTATAAAATAGCGACGTGTCATTAATGTAGTTTGTAAGTATACAATTGTAAATTGTATGTATACTTATATAATATTTATGCTATATAAAGAATAAATGCTCTTTAGCAGTATAGGAATATAGTCTTACAAGTTTAAGTATTTACGTGCTTCTATATTGTGAGGGAGGGGGAGTCGGTTAGACTGTTTAGAAACAATTCAAAACAGTTGATAAATAAAACTAGGTCCTTATATACAAATTAGATAAATAGTATCAGATTCACTGTTTTTTAAATAATCAATGTAATGCGTAATAATTTGCACATAAACATCAAAAATATAAAATAATATTGAACTCAAATTTTAAATTTAAATAAAAACTTTACATTTAGTGTAAAGCTAAACTATACTAACTGTATTATTTTATACTTAATGCACTCTTATAAAAAAATAATCCAAATATATATCGAACTTAATATTTGTAATTTTGCCAATTATTTCAATTCCATAGATTTTTTTCTACAATAGTATTTTTTGGGGTAGCTCTAAACCACGATAACGACATTGTTTCTCAAAAAAATGTAAAGGTAGTCAAAAATGACGCCTATATAGCTGGTAGTATCATATTGAGTTGTATTAATAACATTCAGTGACTTACGCAGAGGTATGGTTCTATAGGGTTCTAAACTCAACCTGAAATGTTTTCCTTGTACAAAAACATTGTATTTACCACCTCAATCGATTAATTGTTAGTCGTTTTTAATAGATCTAAAATAAATCGTAAAATAGCAATAACATTAAGAATCATAGTTACAATTTTTTTTTTGGTTGATTGAGAACATTTTTAAACGTCTGCCATAATTGTATCATCGATTATTACCACGTTTATTAGGGCCTGAAGAGATGACCAGGTATTAATACTCTAAACGTAGACTACATTTAAAACTAACTTTATAATTTGTTTTGACCAACTATACATATAAAAACTGTTCAGCAAAAAATAATGTAAATGGGGATAAATCTCCCCACCGCCGTGGATCAGAGGTGATTAACCTTAGGTAAAACTCTAACCGAACTAATATCCTGCGAACGCAATTGTTTATATTGATTTGGTCGACAAAGGATAAAGGAGCCCCCCCCCTCGTTAAGCCACAGTGTACAACACGTTATAATATTATAGATACTCTCATAAATATATAGACGTATATAGTACCCTGCACCTAATAGTTGCGTTTCTGTAGTTCTAAATCCGATTTATCAGATCGAACAGATCGATACTGCAGAAAAAGAATCAATTAATTTCGAGATCGTGTTGATATCATTACCGATATAATATTATACATGTAGTGGCGGTATATGGCCTTTATAACGGATGCGTAATCAAACGCACAACGGTTTTTATTAATTAAATACCTACTTATTATATATAGGTATAAAACCATTTGAGATAAAATAACATCCGATTTTACGGGAGTAGGTATGTTTTCATTCTACACACACACACAAACGGTATATTACTATTATTTTATGCATAATAATTGTAATATATGAAGTACAATGTCTCGATCACCCATACCCATACACACACGTATTGTGGATAAACGGACGAGGAACTTGTGTTGTGCGGTTATATAGGCGCGTCCAAAACGGACTTACAATCATTCAATAATTTTACCGAGTACGACTGTAGTTGTGCAAGTCGTAATAAGCTATCCTTAGAAATGATTGCTAGTACTGCATTTTCCGTCATATTTTTATTAGTAATTGTTACTAAAACTAGTTCGATGGATTTAGCTACCGCCAAAAAGGTGTTGGTAAAACCTTTATACGACGCGCCTCACATCGACAATCAAAACTCTGTGCCCGTGAGTGAAAAACTAAATCCATTACTGATATATTGCTGTTTTTGGAAGACGAACAAATTTACCAATATTATTGTGATTTATTTTCCAGAAAATAACTGTGTCGATATACTACGGAAGTTTGTGCTCAGATTCTGTGAATTTGTTCAAAAATCAAATAGGACCAAATTTGGCGAAATTTCAAAAATATGTAAATTTTGATTTCGTACCTTTCGGAAAATCTGACGTGAGTGTGCTTATAATCTATATGTTATGTTTTTATATATTTGCAGCTAAATAATATGTATTGTACAAAACGTATTAACTTTAATATATTATTATATTATACTAAACATTACAGAAAAAATTATTCGAAGGAAGATGGTTTTTTAAATGCCAAAACGGACTAACTGAATGCATGAAAAATAAATGGCAAGCATGTAGCATTCATGTACTACCATCCAAACTGCAATTATTGGCTAATTATTTAGTCTGTTACATGAGTTCTACAGTTGAGACACATTCGGGATATCAAGTAAGAATAACTTTCGAAGTTTTAATATGACACTCTTTTAACATAACTTATGTTAAAATCTTTTGTTATAATAAAAAATATGTCAAACTGAAATAATGGTTTATTTTGGTTATGGTCATTGGTCAGTGAAGTTGTTGTACACGTACCTATTTATATATTATTGTATTTAGTATAGGTAGGTAGTTATAACTAACTTCATCTGATGATAATCGTGAAAACCAGTTACGATTTTAAATTTGCAGTAAAACGATTTTTGTATTAAAATTTCACATTTCTCAACCGAACTCTTCTTTTTAAATATTGTAATCTATATATAAAAAGCAATGATTTTGGAATTTAATTATTATTTGAATAACAGTTGTATTTTTTAGAATTATATTTGTCTATTATAATATATTATAACTGTTAAGATATTGTACTCGTATACCATTCAGATTTCCAAATGTATATTATGAAACCTTCTGGCTTGCATATTATTAAACCAATATGAACCATTATAAAAGAATGCGTTTTCAAAATATGGATAAAACTACATATTATTAAGTGCATAAAAAGTAACATGTCTTACAAATAACATCATCACTTTCAGAGAAATTGACCCATAATAATTTAGTATTGTAAAAGATAGTATACATTTGACCCGAAATAAATGTAAAAAAAATTAAAATAATAATTTAAAATACACGTATCGAGGTTAGGTTAAGGTTGACAGCAATTTATATCCTCGCTTCTAAAAATGATGAGTCAGGGTTAACGAAAACCGTGCTTGTTTGCAGTAGTATCAGTATTTGCAAGTATTAATACTTATTATTGTTCGTGCCCAAGAAAACCACCGAGCTAAAACTGAAATTTACAGTTTCAATAAATAAATCACTGTTCGAAAATGAAATATTCTTTTATTATAAAACGAAAAAACAGTTCTTGTTTACCTTTTAAAAGTCTTTTGCTATTTTGATTTCAAATATTTAGGTATGTGTATACTATTTAGTTTTTTGTTTAATTATATGTTTATAATTCGTACTTTACGATCGAATTATAAGGTATATTATGACGTTAAAATACGATATCATTATTGTTTTGTGAGCATTTCCACCGTTTGACATGTCTAACTAGAAAATTGATAGAGAGTATAATATAATAATGATTTCAATTTTCAAGTGGATAAAATTATTATGTATTAGAGTTCAAACCATTAAATTCAATAACATTTCGTGATAGATAACCTGCTGCATTTATACCATATAAAATAATGTGATGGAACAAAAAAGGTCCTTCGTAGCTTAGTAGCATGTGCCTATTCCAGTCTTAATAATATAAATAACATTTTTACGACTATAACAATTTATTTGAAAATGTGATTTTTCTAAATTTCGTATTAATTTTAGTGTACGAGAAATATGGGCTTATACGATGACTATTACGGCAAGATAAAGAAATGTTTTATGAACAGAGAACTCAGCGATTCGTTAATGGTTCATTACAGCAATCGGACACAGACCGTTTTACCACAATCGGCTCAGATTCCTTCTGTTGTTATTAACGGGGTAAGTTTATGACACATATTTTAGAGTTTCGCTGTACCCACAATAGTCGCAGGTGAACCAAAGTCAATCGATTAATATTATGAATCATAGTCTGTGATCGTGTCCGTAAGCCGTTACAAAAGTTATATAGGTAACTGTTTTCTATTTCAGGTGTACAACGAAATTGAACAAGATGACTCAAAAAATAATTTACGAAACGCTATATGCAAATATATACACCCTAAGCCCGTTGGATTGTGTTAACTAATTGAAGAAAAACAACTTTAAACAATTTAATATCCGTCCAGTATAAAAAAAGTAATAATATGATACTATTTTATTAAGTGTTATTATAAACTTTTTTTTTTCTTAACTCATGGTTTATGGTTAAAATATTAATACTTATACATTGTACTACTACTTTGTGAAATGTATATTATAATTTGGTGTATCATCATTTCAAAATAAAATGTTTACGTTATAATACTATTTTATGTGCATTTACAATAAAATATGATTTTAACTATGTACATAATTTCATATTATATTATGTTAGAATGACCTTTTCCTTATCTTGAAAATACATTTTGAGTTCCGTAACTTTTTAAATTACTATATAACATTCGATAAGTATAATCAGTGAAATATTTTTTCGCGATAAAAATTATTATTTCAATGATTACAATTATTTACTTATAATATTATGTTGTTTAATTATCAACATTTGAACTGAAATCTATATATTTTTTTTATTATTAATGTAATAAAAAGTACATACATAAAAAGGTTTTTAAATAAAATTTCACAAATTAATATATTGTTAAAAATGTTTAATGTTTATAAATATACTTACCTATTTAGTTTGAGATGTTTAAGTCTATAAAACTCATTTAAAAGTCATCTTAATAAGCATAAAAAATATGTAAATTTACAACTGCATTAAGTATAAATAGGTAGGTAAATACTTGAAATTTATAAATACTTAATATTTATTGCTGTAATAATTTGTTACACTATCAATTAAAATAATTTCTTTCTTCTTACTTACTAGTATCATTCTAAAAACACAAGTACAGTCACACTTCGTCTTTTCAGAGACTAAATATCTGATTATATTCTAATTTCTGAGAGAATTTGGTTCTAACGCTACAGTTCCGGAATAGATCCGAATTTTACACTACCTAAATAAAATAATATTTTGAAGAAATTGATATTTTAGTTGTGAATATCTAATTTCGTAAAAATTTAAATACCAGGTATTCATAAAAAATATTTGCGCTTAACTTATTCTATAATTCTTATAAGAAAATCAATTTTGTCAAAAACTACTTTTGTGTAAAAAATCTCGTTTTACTTTATTCGTATATTGTTTTTCCCAATTTATTATAAAAAAAAGTACTTTTAATTTTTTATTTTTACCTTCCATAAAGTACACACTAGATTTATTTTCATACCAGAAAACATATTGAAATTTATATTAAAAGGATTTTTCTACTATAAATCGTATATACTCATAAAAAAAATCCAAACATCGTTATAAAATCAATACATTCGTCGCTCCGCTCGGAATTTAAAAGTGTAATTATCCATGATGGTGTGTAATGACGGAATTTGGGGAAATAATGTATAGATATACGTATTATTTTTAAGCATTTTTTATTTAATAATAAACAATAATATAATTTCGTCTAAGATCTTCTTTATACATGAGATGTGTTCCACTAGGCACTATATTATATTATATTGTGTATAGTTATACAAGCAATTCAGATGTTTAAATAACCAATATAATAATATATTTGACTTTAAATTATGAAAAATAATGATAAATTATCAAAATTATAATTATGATATATTATACCTAGGTTATTTTATTTTCAAATGAACTACGAACTATACGAAGAGTTTATAAATTCAAAATAATGTATTAAATAATATAGGTACCAACCTATGAGTTGTAACTGTATTTAATTATATAGTTTTGGAATAAACATAATAGATTACTAATGAATTAATAAAAATGGTAAGATTAAACTTTTTTTTTAAATTTAACATTCTGTAAGGTTTGAATGGAATATAGACTGATAAGTGTTAAATGATAATTATCTAATAAATTACAAGGAGGTATCTATACCTAATTTTAAAAAAAATGATAAACGTAGTAGGTATTTAAATAAAGAGGACAAATTAAAACTAACATGTTTATTGTTGAATTTACACATTTTAAATTAACAAATTCCAGTTTCACTAAAATATTTCATAATATTACAAACACTAATGATATTTTCATGCCTGCGGTTATGTGTATAAATGTATAATATACAGTGAGCCAGTGAGATGAATACATTACAATTTATTTTGTAGTTCAATATCTTTCAGAATCCCACAGTGCATTAAAATAATATTTACAAAATATATTCCATATATTATCTAAATTAATATTTAGTATCCCATCGGGTACCTACAATAAACGTAATCTTTAACTCACTTCAGCACGGCGGTGGGTTATTAAAAATAACCTCCAAGCACATTGGCACTGTTATTCATAACGCAAAATACTCATATAATAATATGTTTGACTAAAAATCGCATTCGGTAGGTACCTACCTAATCAATATTAAATTATTGTTTTTGCTGTTATAATAGGACCAAAATAAAGCAGCAATCAATAAAAATTATAGTACTGTATACGAGCAGTACTTTAACTGCAGTATGATTTATTTAAAAACTAATTTTTTAGAAAAGAAAATAGTAATTAACATTCGTTGCAAATCCAACGAAAATCAATGTATTTTCAAGACGTCAAGGAAATTAATTTCTTGAAATTTGTACATAGCTACAGGTGGAATTTAGACGCCTTTTGTGTTTAAAATATGATGACAAAAAATTTGAAAGTTTTGATTAAGGAAAAATATATGAATGATAATATTATAACCTGTGTAAATTGATGCTAAACTAATAAAGGAAAAAAAAATAATAATATAATGTGGCACATATATAACGATTAAGTATGTAATGATAGATGGAATTGAATTTTTACTTTAAAAAATAAATAAATTTTGATACACTCTAATACTCTATAGTCTATACGCTAATCTAAAATTGATATTATACAATATCAAAAATGCTGGCTATTTGGCTAGAAAATAATTAAATTATAACTGTGCTGGCTATTAGTATTATTATTATAATATTAAGCTGGTGAATATATTGTTTTGTTGACGACGATTGTATACACTATGTAAATATTTAACCAAATACAATTAGTTAATTGTAATAATATTTCGACGGTAAATTGTTTTGAATGTGTCATTAAGTTTTTTTTAAGTTTTTTAAAGTTAAGTTTTTCTATATAAAATTATAAATGTAATCAATTAGTTTAATTTATTTTCTGAACTTAAAACAACCAACACAGTACTGGGCACCTAAGTGTGAGGTGTTATTCTGTCCAACAATATTAAGAAGTGGATGCAGGTCGTATATGCTATAGTTGTAGTTTTGTCCTATTTACTTGAGTTAATATTATACTTAATATTGTTAAGATTAGTTATATAATGATAGGTGGATTTAGGATTGATATACAATAAAGGGTATCTAAGCCTTATTCAAAATCAGCTTTGGGAGAAGGCCAAAGAGCTCATAATATTATGATTTATGTTTAAAATTTGTACGAGGCTAAATTCCTTTCATAACCCAAATCCTAAGACCATCTATAATTATAATAAATATTAGAACTCATAGGCGTTACTGATACTTCGGAAACTGTACATTTTGCTAAAACCTCTACCTATGTTTCTATATATTTTACTATTATAGGTATATAGTTACATCACAAACTTAATTTTTAAATATTTAATTAAATTTCTTAATGGTTAACAGATCGTTTTTGGTTTACATAGGCAGTAATTAAAACTTCTGGTGCACGTACTCACGTGTAGTAACGCCTATGAAGACTTAAGAGCAAATAAAGTGTCAATTTAACTAGTTTTAATTTGGTGTTAAATTTATTTAAGCTAAACCATAATTGTCGGTTTATTATTTCTGTTCAATTAGTTTACAATATCTGTGTTAATATTAAGAAATTCATATTTCAAATGTTATAAAAGTGTAGGTATCTATAGTTCTTAAATAAGGACACGTATAATTTATTTATTTACTTATGGAGAAAAGAAACTCCAGTTACAAAATTATTAATATTGGCAGAAAAATTAAACTGTATTAAATTACATTGTTTTAAATAAACAATTACCACCATGTGTGCGTTTAATAATTTAAATAACTAACGTTTTGGTAATGGTATTTTACATTGAGTCCACAAATCCACTATTATCGCTAAAATTCATAAAATTCAATCATTGAAATCCATAATGTGCAATCTGATCATGTAAAATCACATACGCAATCTGATATTGATAGGTACTGGCATTGTTACAAATACTAGTACCTATAGTATTTAGGTATAATCAATGGTATTATATTGGTACCACGTAAAAAAAAATAATTGATTATCATTAGCAGTAATTGGTGGTGAAATTGTGGATAAAATTGACGCTTTATTTGTACTTGTGGATTAGGCCTTAACGGGGATACCACAATAAAAAAAACGCGCCATGTGTAATACCTCATGCTTGTAAACGACGTAAACAATGTTGTCGTATTATTTGCTAAGGTGGTGAGGAAACTTCCACACAACTTATTGTTCAATAAATTAATTACCATATACTTACTTTTATCAATATTATTATTATATTATACGGATGTTTATGATTACTTAAATGTCTACGAGGAACTCTTTAATCGTTGAGCTACACTGCTATAAGTTTTGAAAAATATATAATTTAAGAACTTATCATGTACATATTTAATATGTGTGGTTGGCTTACAGTAATTTTTTATAGCATACTCGCCCAATTTGATTTCGAAATTTAGAAACAGTGTCATGAGGTTATATCAGATTATATTTTTTTTAATGATGGAGTAGGTAGGTGATCAAATCAAAATTCCACTTAGTTTTCTGAGTTTTTCTTCTTTATGTACTGAGGACAATTCTAAATGTTAGAACCTCTCCACGCCATTACCGTCACCATCAAAACTAAACGAATAAACATATATAAAATATATACAGTCCTCAGAAAATTATTCTGGGTCATGTATATACCTCCTAATAATATATTATGCTGCCATTTGCAAAAGAAGCAAAAAACTTAAAACGATAAAAAAATTTAAAAATATAATTTATTTTCGAAGAAAATTTCCAAGAGCTTTAATAATTTCTAAGAAAATAAGTGTGTACATATACCTAAAATAATAAAATTATCACTATTCGTATGTATATTATACACGCACCAGCCACGTGCGTTTCAGTGGTAGTAGGTACCTATTATACGGTAACGAAAAATAAAAAGCGCTTTTTCCGTGAAGCTTACAACACTATTGCTAGATAATAATACATATAAAATATACTTATATACTATATTATATTTTGCAACTGTTGCGGGCTTTGCGAGAGTATTGTGAATTAGTGGTGATTTCGTGAGATCACTGTGGAAATAATAATACAGATTATAATATAATAATTAAAGAAAACAATTATTCGCTAAAAAAAATGCATGACCTCATCAATACGTCCTATGTATTATAGAGAATTGTATCATTATAATATAGGTACAGTACGGTACAGGGTGTCCACCAGCTTGTTTTTACGTACCTGCGTGACTAGCCTAATTTTTTTAAAATTTAATTCGCTCTTATATTTTTTTTTCATTTAGCTTAAGCCCGGCAACTATGGCCATTAGCTGTTTTTGTTTTGTTTTATGTTTGTAGAGAGGAAGAAGGTTAGTTGAAACACGTTTTGTATGTGTGGCAAGAATTCGTCGTTAAAAATCCCGGGTGGTCACCCATCCGGGAACTAGCAACGTCGGCCGATACGTACACTCAAAGCGTTTCCGCAGTTGAGTGTAGCACCACGCCATATCAAGCCACAGCTCTTATATTATTACAACTTATACCGGTATGTTACCGAGAAAATCTACTTCAATGGTGATGCCAATGCTATAGGACTGTAAAGGAAATTATGGTAAAAAGACATAGAATTTTGTGTTACATCAAAAGTATAGGTACATTGTATTATCATTATTTACAACCAAGTACAAATTTTATTTTATTATTAAACTTGTTTATTGATAATAAATAACATGTGTAAGAATAGTCACGTCGAGTACTTACGCTTTATTACTTTAGAACCTAATCACTAATCAGTATATTTCTTGATTGCGCTTAAAACTCACCAAAATTAATTATAATATTAACAAATTAACACCATAGAAGGAAGTCGCATTAAAAATAGCTATTTTTAGAGTTAAATTGATGATGGAATATTAACTTCTTTAAATAGTTCAAGTGGAAGTGATTTAAAAAGAGAATTAGTAAAACAATACAATTTATTAAAAGAATAATATGATTACTGTCAGCAGGGTGAGCACTAATTTGCATATTTTTCGGGCCGCTACTGTCAACATTATTCCACTGGGCCTGTCCAGTCTGACCCTGATACCACAAGCTTGATTATTTTTAAATATTTAATTTAATTTTCTTCGTCGTTATAACTACAGCGCCTGCTATCATTTTATTTTGATGTACCGTGGGCACTAGGTAGCATACAAAACCTATGTGCAGTGTGCATCCATATAGTAAGTATACCTACTAAGTAGTAACGGATATAATATGAGCTAAGACTTATATAATTATTTATTTAGTTTATCAGTTTATTTAAGCTGTTTCATTATAGGTACGTTATTAGTTATTACTTATTAGGCACTGCTAATTTTTTAATTAATTTAACTCATATTTATACAGAGCATTTTATAAAAGCGAAGTTCCT
Organism: Nasonovia ribisnigri; assembly: GCA_027563435.1. Classification (NCBI taxonomy): domain Eukaryota; kingdom Metazoa; phylum Arthropoda; class Insecta; order Hemiptera; family Aphididae; genus Nasonovia; species Nasonovia ribisnigri. The sequence continues at coordinate 38,436 of JANEHU010000959.1, read as the reverse complement.
AAAGGTGGACAAGTTTAAACATTATAAACATTGACAGATACAAATTAAACAGTTTCAAAATAAATGATATTGAATAAATAATCACCTGCAGTGTGTGACAGGCAGTCCCACGACCACCACCGCCGATGTCCACGCATTTGAAGAAGTCAATAATATTATTATACCTAGGTATACGGTTGCATCCAAAACCAGCACATGATTTCGACTCCGAAAAGTTCGACGAACAAAAATCGAACATTATTTTTTAATACATACCTGTTGAAGTAATATGAACGTCAACAACTTTTACCAAATTTATCAAAAAGTTTGATGCACTAAGTTCTATTAAATTGCAAAATTCTTGCCTCTCGAAATTAAAATTAAATGTTTTCAATGAAGAGCACGCCACACCCGCATGTGTTGTCTCCGTCATACCAGTAAGTAACATAGCAAATTTTACGCTTAGAATATCTATCTCTGTTAGATTAAAATTCAGAGTGAATTGACCTCTTATAAAGTGAGTTATGAGTATTTTAAGATGCACAAACAATTTACAATTTTAAAATACTCGTAATTCGTTTTAAAATTAAAATATAATAAAAAAACCTTATGTCATTTTCTGGATAATAATCTTACCTTTAAAATTTATAAGATATCGATTTACTCTAATTATTAAAATGACGGAGATAAACGCGATCTTCTAAGCATAACATTTGCTATGTTACGTACAAATAAGACGGAGACAACTCATGCGGGTGTGACGTCCTCTGAAGATGAAATTGTTATTGTACCCAACACGTAAAACAAATATTGAATTCGTATGTAATTATTGTGAAGAGCGCGCTGGCGGTTAATTCTTTTAAACTGTTTTATTTAAATGAATATTTACAAATAAATTGCATTTAAAAATATATATACAGTTTTAAGTAATTATAAATGTTGGGGTTTTTAATTCAACAATCCTAAAAAAAGTGTGCTTTTTGAGGATCCGACGTTATACGTTATCCGACGATCGTCATACGCGCGTTTCCCGGCCTAGGATAGTCGACGACATTTTGTTTTCTTCCACGAATATTTTTGATAAAATCCAAATCACAATTATTAATATTGATATTGGAAAATTATGAATATGAACGTCATATTATTGTTTTATAAAATATAATAACAATATATTATAGGTACGAAAATTTTAATAGTATAATAAAACCGTAAGAGTTTTAAACAATATAATATAGAGGAAGTACTGATTAAAATATTAATCATTTTTTTTTTAAATATTGAAGGCTGATATAGTGGTTCACACAAGAAAAACAACTATAATATAGTTCGTTGTAAAGTTTTTCATAGAGCTAGAAGTCTAACTCATTTAAAATACTTTATAATACAATGGGTGACAATGTGACTATCTGTCCGAAAACTATATTAAAACTTTGTTACCAATGTTACTACTGTGAATATTTTATTTGATATAATATAATGCGATTGTATAATATTTCACATTCGCCCACGATTATTATTTTAGTCTAGCGCGTATTCGTAATCGCTGATTTCTGCCTTTCTATTCACGCAAACATTTCTATAACTATTACAAAACGTTTTTTAAAAATATTTTCGAATGTCAGTCGACGTAATCGTCCAGAGACGAGCTTAATAAATTTCATAATGTTAAAGACTTAAGATTAAGACTATAGTCTTTGAAAATTTTCGTCGATTTAATTTTGAAATGCCACGAATTTTTGTTTTATTTCCCCAAACGGTATGATGATAGACACAAAATAAAATAAAAAACACAACACTGTAAAATCAATACATTCATTGCTCTGCTCAGAATCTAGTATAAAAATTACTATAAAAAATTATAAAAATAATTTTTAACTTATTTATAGTTTATCAGTGATAGTGATATTTAACCATAACACACAATTTTCTTACATTACTACATGGTATATTTTGTGCTTATGGACTTTCGGTTAATAAATACTCAACACTATACCACAGAATAGTGAATAGATGTAATATTCTCGTATTTTCGTTTGTAATTATTATTATAAGTCACAACTAATCAACACTAATGTTGACCTAAGGCCTGCTGGAATGCTATTGGTCCTTTAATCATATGAAAATTAAACTGTCTACATATTATAGTGCGTAGGTGAACTGCTGCAGAGATAACAAGTTATCGAAGTGAGATTTCCATATAGTAGGCTGGTAGTAATATACTAATATGTATCTGTATTATACATAATATTAGTAAGGAAGATTTTGTTATTTAATTTAAAAGTTTAATTTAACAAATATTGTATTTATGTTCAACCCGATTATGAGAACAGAAAATTCTAATAATATTTAGAAAAAAACTAAATGGCTTATACCAATAATTAACCTTATTAGTTATTATATTGTAGACTATTTGACGCATAAGTGTTTATAAGGTCAACATTGGGCGTTGAACTATATTTTTTTTTACTTTTTAATTTATCAGTAAGCCACAAATTTAACAACTAATGCGTCTATTTTGTATATTACACAGAAAACCATATCTATAAACAAAATATAAATGATAATATTTTATATGTATATACTATACTGTATAGGTACCTAGGTATAATTAATATTATGATTAGATTTAAGAAAATTGATTATAATTTTTGATCACGTTGTTATTTTCATTGGTGAGTCTGTAAATGTATAATGAAAATTCTTATTTGAACTCGTTAACTATACCTAACTTATTAAGATATATTATTTCTGCGTGGTGTGCACATGTATTTCAACTATAAAAAGTTAAATGTAGAGATAACTCAACAATTAGGTATACCTACTTAATACTGTTAACAATGTAATAATTGTTATAACAAAAATAACATAAATATTGGAATTTTCATCACTGGGTGGCTTCTTTCATCAAAATTGTATATTCATGTTTTTCTAATCTTAGCCAACCTATATTTTTATTGTGTCAACTGATACAGGTTGTACCTACATCACTTTTAAAAATAAAAATAAAAACAAAAATATTAAATATATTGCTCATAATATTTACCTATTTAGTACCTAATAATAATTTTCAATGTAAACATCGTTTTGTCGAATATTTATTATATAGGTCTCAAAATAATAAGTATTTTGTACTTAAATTAACTATTTGGTAACTTTATACAGGACGGTTCTTTCAGCATTGGTGCATGTATACTGTACAGATATATTTACTCATTATTTTAACTATATTTAAAGTTTTAAAAAAAAAAAATGAAACTGATGGCAATAATTCTTTTTTTTTCGTAATTTTTCATTCTATTTGTCCTCAATTTTTACATTTAACTGATTTAACCCTTATTATAGGTATGTTTGTCGAGATAACCGCTACATTGATTCCAGTAATAATAAATGACAATAATTGGCAACATAGCATGTTTTTACTTTCAAATCATTTTCGGTCGGGTAATAAAATCATTTTAAATTGACACCAAAAAGTGAGAAAAGCTTCTGAAAAAGTAAAGTAGAAATGAGGAAAACCCCTTGAAATTTATGTTGTGGCGTTTTGTCACTCACCACTTGTCTATAAACTTTAAACGGTCATGTAACATTGTAACATTGTAACAAGTAAAAACTATTCATAATATTAATATTAAAGTCGGTATAATGAATGGGTAGTAATAATAATATATATTTTCAGTGGTTTCTGCATCTATCGATGATGGCATGCATGGTGCTCACGAGGGTGAAGGTAACGACGAGGCAACACTTCAGATATGCACACGCGTCAAATTTTCTGAAAAAAAATAAAATTCCAAAATACACAGGAACCGGGATCAAAACAATCGCCTGCACAGCTGTATATCCACCATAACATATACAGGGTTATTCAAAATCAACCGTCATCCGATGCTTTGCACCCGACTTTTTAACCCACCTGCAGGTCTTAAGCCACGTGACTATATGTACTCATCTTTCGAGGATATAATTAATATATACCGTGTAGGTACACGTACCACATCATCAACCACAGAGGAGCTAAGCAGAGTCAATTACAACAATACGCAGACATATGCGCGCGGAATGAATATTTGAGTTCTGACGACTAGACGCGTCGTTTGACACCTACCGTTTTATAAATTTGTAATATCATCGTTTTATTCAATGTGTCATAGTTTACATAATTATTACTCTAAACCCAAAAATAAAAATGATTTATACATTTTTAATCGGACAAATCGCGTCTCGAATAACCCTGTATACACGCGTGTTCGCAGCACACCGCCGCCGCCGCAGTCCATCGATACATTTATCGCGGCGTACACACAATATACTTCGAAGCAGCAGCAGCAGCAACAGCAACAGAGTTCAGTGACAGCAGCGTGCACGTTATAATAATAATATAACGTACACACACATCGCACACCGGAAGTAAATTCAACTTGAAACGATAAACCACACTGCGCGGAGCCAATAATGTGCTCTAATATCAAGTTGTTGAATCGAGATAAAAACCAAATACGTACAACAGAAATCACGGTCTGCTGCAGATGATATATATATATATGTACAATATTTAGCTATAAAAATATGTGCCGCGATCACCGGGTGGGCGTGCGTGCGTGTGCGTTACAATGGCGCGGCGACGATATTAAATGGTTGCATCTCGTCCTCGTCGTCGTCGTCTATTTCCAGTTTGTGCACATGTGTTCAACATTTGTCGGGTGCGTATTACACGCCAGCTGATCGCGAGTCACATACTATTAGGTCTTCGTCGCTGCCGCCGTCAAGACTCGAGGAGAACCTCCTCAGACACCACCAAACATCGAAAATATAATATTTAACGATCGTCGACATGGACTACGCTACGCCGATGATTCTGCCACTATTACTGATCACCACGAGTAAGTACACACGGTTATATATATATATATACAAAATCACCCACGCCCGCGCACATAACTGGTAATATGTTTATGGGAGCAACTATAGGGGGGGGGGCTTGGGGCGGCTATAAGTCCCCCCAAATATTTGCATAACACCTCCAATAAAACAACTGGACAACGGGTCACAAACGATTGATTAAACAACGATAGTAAGTCACAAGACGGTTTCTCGAACTTTGATATTGTGTATTTGTAATAAACTCGAAACTCGAAAGACATAATATGTGTTGTAAATTTGATAAAGAACGACGAAATATTGGAAATACAATTTAAACTTGTTGATTAAATTAATAAATATTAATATATAGAGCTATTATATATTATATATTTATTGTATAAGCATACAAACTTAGTAGAGAGGTGTGGGGGAAATGTTCACTCAGATTAATAAATAAAAATATGAAGACTACCTATACAATTTACAGCTGTCACCCGAAAATAATTTGGTCCTTGTGGCGCCTATGATTGGACACCGCGTTGTTGAGGGACCAATCGTCCCATCGTCGTTTTGGTGGATTTTACTATTATTTAGGTAATTCACATAAGTGCAAATCACCCAAAAATATTAAAAGGGCTTAAGCACCCACGAAATTTTAGAGGAAGCAAAACCCTCACGGGCGTGCACCTAACACTCCTCATGACGTATTGATATTCCTACTTGTTATATCCACAACGTTTGATATCTCAATTAATAAAATAAAATATTTAAATCAGTATTGTATAATGCTCTGAATTTGAGATAAAATGTATTCTTTTTAGCTAATATTGTAAAACTTAACTTTCTTGAAAAAAAGTTTAAATTTGGTACAAACGAATAAAATTTATAGTATTTTTCATTTTATGAATTTTAGCTTTTTTTTAGTCTTCATTGGTAAATTTTTCATTGTTTATTAATTTTCATAATATTTCATTCAAATCCCATTTATTAAAAACTTTATTTGTATACCTAAAACCCATTTTATCAATTATTTTTTAATTCTTGTCTTATCCATTTTTATAGTTGGATAAAAATAATTTAAAATATAGTTTTTTTCTCAATACAGCTTGATAGATATTTATACGTTTTGTATTTTGAAATTTTAGTTAATTTTTTATCATATATTATGAATAGTGCATTTGAAAATGTAATTTTTGAGATTTTAAATTAAGTTTTTTAGTTTTTTTATTGCATCAAATTCAAGGCCAGAATTATAACAATTTATACAAATCAAATTAAGTTTTCTTTTTAGTTATATTATATGTACAGTGATACTTCTATAGTTCCATGGCCTCATTATTAAGTCATTTCTCATTAGCAACAAAAAAAAAATTCAAATTTTGGAGGATTTCGTTAAAATACATTTGATTCCCAAAAATATTTAGTTTAACAAAAGATTTTTGTAAATTGGAAGTGAGATATGGAAGTTTCACTGTTACTATACTAGAAGTAAATAGTAATAACACTGGACACTTATTTTTCAAAATATTTTCTTTAAATAGTTTCATAAATCATAATTAAGGACTACCAGTGGTGGTTCAACCGGGGGGGGGGGTATATATCTGATAACCATAAATTATATTTTTAACAATCAAATAGTGCATATTAAAAAATCAGCTATATATCACCCCACTTGATAAAATCATTTGACCTCCACTGAGAACTACCTACCCATATCTCTTTCTATGTGGATAAATAACAATTCCAATACTCTATCTTGACCCATGACAGTATGGTACGTGTCCATGATTTTGATTATTGTTTAGATAAGATAATTACGAGATTCGTGGTGCTAACATTTAAATTTAAGGTGCTAAGCACACCTGTAATTTGCACCAATTTGTAATTGTATATTAGGTATTTTATCGTTTATTCTTTTATAGATTTTTCATACTTGAATATTATTTATATTATATTTAGTAATCAGTACATATTTTTGAAAACTTATAAAACTATTCTCAGTGTAGGTACCTATTACTTGATATTTAGTATTTATGGCTGCTGCCTACCTCTTGTGACTATAATACATTAGTAGAGTAACGTAGTCGACAATCATATTAGTTCGATGCTGCGTTGTCCTGGACCCACGGAATATAACAATTTACCAATATTATATTTACTGAAAATATTTATATTCTTGAGCCGATCGCATCAATCTCACGTTATCACATATTATAATATTACCTACCGTTATGCGTGATAAATATTAGTCATAATTATAGCCGTATATAAATCGAAAGTTGGAAGAGTTGCATATTTTTTGATATGCACTTTATTTATAGAAGACCGAGATAGATCTCCATTAAATACGTTAATTTTTATTTTTATTTTATACTCTTTTATTTAACGTACCTAGGTATTTTCTTCTTTATTTTCTAAAGATTTGTACAAAGTAGCGAAAACCCAGTTTCCATACATCCTACTATATGTGTTATATATAACACAACTTTTTGATAACGCAGTGTTTTTTCATACGACGTCTTACTTATGATATTTTATGTCCTAACCTAACTAGTAACAAGTTTTTCATCATATTTCATAACATAGCTATTTTTAATACAAATAAATACCTATTTATTATAGGTATTAATCTAATGTATGAAAATCTCGTGTCACGGTGTTAGTGGTCGCATCTCCTCCAAAAAATGAAAATTTTTTGGTAGATTTGGTAGGTATGAGAATAGGTCGTTAAGTATTTTTCACCCTCCTACCCCCGCTCAAGGAGATGCTCAAACTGGTATTTTGAGATTCACGGTAGACATTTTTGTTTATAAATGGTTGCTATTGGTTATAGGAGAAATAATTAGTATTTATTTATTAGTGGTTGCTATTGGTTATTCGGGCAAATCAAGTACAAGCATGCATCAAATCGAATTTTTGAACAATTATCCGGGTGGCTGAGTTGCACTTACTGCAGCGAGTTACACCTAAAAGGAGTTGAACAATCATAATTTGTTAAGAGTTGCCATTTTTACGGGCAACAAAGTGCACTGGATCAGCTAGTAGTATTATACAATCATGTAACTACTAAATGCTAAGTCAAAATAGTTTTTGAATATTGTTTTGAATTTTATAGATTTGTCATATGCACATTTTATCAATTTTAACTCTTATAACTTTCAAGCCATTGTACCTAATACATAGCCTTTTACATATGTACAAAAAAAAGTGATGACAATCCACGACTACCTATACCGACAATACCGTTGTTCGTTAATTCACTACAAACTAATTTCGACTTTAATATTATCTAAGAATGTAACTTCCTAATTAATAGTACCTACCTATATAATATAAACTATATTGTAACCTATCATAGTATAATGCAACGTGCATTCTGTAGCTGCAGTTCGTAGGTACCTACCTATTGCACGGTTAGTGGTTATTAATTATTATAAATTATATTGCTTTAAATGTAGATCGCCTACCACGGTAATAAATTCAAAAACGGAAATCGTCGTCAAAATAATTAAGAATTTCAGAGTTGTATTTTTATGTTCTAAAGTAATTATTCGTGTGCTTAATGTTATATAAGTGTACAGGCAGGTACTTTATATTAATTATTTTGCGCGTGATCATAACTTTCAAATCTATTGTTGCATATTGTAATAGTAATATTAATCTAATATTAACATAGTACTGCATTTGATTTTTTGAAAACGCAAGTTTTTTTTTAATTTTATTTTTTTCTCAATTAACTACTAAACATTAATCACCGAATAATCATATTATTCACCGAATGATGTTTAAAATATAATCGCCTCGTTAGTGTGTTTGTACCTTGAAATCTGAAAGAATTCCATATTAATTAGATATTATTTATCATTAGTCATTACAGTATTATTTGTTTTAATAAAATTATTAATATATTGATTTTGAAATAATTCGTACCTACCTATAACCTATATATTTTATGCGACCTGACATTATATACGATATACCTAGTATTATACCTATACCATCATATTATAATGTTAGTATAATACGTTATGACGTGCTTACACTCAAATACGCACATAATAAATATGCAAATGGATTATTTGTTATAACTTTAACATTTTATAGATATTGGAATAGGTATAATAATAGAAATATTAAAAAGAACAATTTTCGTAATCTGCATACATTATACATCTTAATTAATAATATCGGTCCGTTGGTAGTTGTTTTCTATACCTAGTGAAAACAATAATTAATTAATACTTTAAATTTGATAAGATAGGTGGGTATAGTCGATAGATAGAGAGAGCCATAGAGGTACCTACATATTACTGTAATGTTATAAGTTATGATATTATGATTCTGTTATTTTTATTAAATATTAAACATATTTCACGCCGTTATGTCGTGCACTGTAACACAATAAACAAACTCTATACTATTATTGTATAGTAATTTAGTACTATACTTAAATTTTATTAATTTATTGGTTTGACTCGAGAGTGAGATTGGCTAGGTGAAAACAATATAATATGCTTAATTCAATATCGCAGAATGTTATGAAATTATTTAAATGTAAACACATCACGTGGGTCTTAAACGTTCTAAATAATACTGCGCATAAATTCATAGTTGTATACCTTCTGGCTTTAAAACAGCCAGTGGCGTAGCCTTTTTTCCTAATAAATATATTGTTTTTATACGACAACTGTAAAACACTTAGTTTAATTTATATTTAAGCCCCTCACCCCTTTCATAATCCTAAAAGCCACTGCACACACAGCCACACACTCACACATTGATTTGTGATTTGTCTCAGTATCTGAGTAAACTAACAACGAATTATGGGTACCCAAGGCCGTAAATGAGGGTTGTTGGGGGTTCATATTATATTACCATATGGTCATGTGGGTACCTAATAGTACGATAACTATGTTTGACTATCGATTATATTGTTAAACATTTTATTATAATCGAGCTAATACAAATTCTGATGGCGTTTTCTATAATACACCTAATAAAATATTATTATATTATACCTAGATAAGTCACACACGATTAAAGACGTTTTGTTAACGGACGAAACGTCTATAAACACTTAAAGGTATATTATTACAATATACCTGACAATTAATTTTTGTACAAGACATTGTTTAGCTCTTTTGAGTGTGCACAGGCAAACTAAAATCGATCCTGATGAATTTATCGATCGTTTCGCCAAAGAAAAGAAGCGACTACTAGATTTTGCGCTTTAAAATATTATTTAAAATAATAATTGTATATAATACAAATTTCCTTTAAAATATTCTAAAATAATTATGATGTATTAATATAGTAAAATATCAGGTTTTTTTTTATTTAAAATAAGTGTTGTTCTTATTTAATTACCCACAGTGAAAATATCATATGATTTAAAACCCCTCCCGAAAATTTGTTTCAGCTACGACCTATACGTCTATTTACCTACCTACTTGTTTCGTTTTTTATTTGTCGATTTATTCAATTTATCGTTGTCGTATTATTTAATATTATGTTAATAATTAATAAACGATTCATTGTCTACTGTTCAATCGCGGCCATCATCATTCCGATTATTTTTGTAAATGGTTTTTTCTTACGATCACATTATTCTCTCTACTATAATATTCATAGCAGTGATGGTCAAACGGTTGGAGGTGTGGTGTTCCCCCGGATATATCCCTCATGACCAATTGTTTTCGATACCTGTTGGCTGTTTATAATAATATAAATTATAAATTATATTTTTAATGATCAAATGCATGTTAAAAAATCACCCACCCTCCCCCCTTCTATGACAAATTCATTTGACCGCCACTGAAACATAGTATAATATATTATAAAATATATCATACTCAGCTCGGCGATTTTATATTTGAAATGTTAGTCCGCAGTGGTTAGGTAAGTTAGCTTGACCTATGCAGTATACACAGTTACAGCTGCTGCAGTGATGTTGTGAACTCGTGATACGAATTTCTCGAATCGTGAAGTGGTACCCTAAATAATCAGTTTCGGATTCACCGGGAATGTGTAGCCGTGTCGGGGGTTTTACATATAATTATGTGTAGATAATAATATAATAAAGGGAGCAATTTTTTTTCACAATATGTATAATAGGGAAGACCAAATGTTTACTGCACGCCCTTGGAAACGTAACATGTGGAAGGGTACAGGGTGAGCATCACTTCCTTCGAAGTACCTACCCCGAGCCCCGGGAGACTTAGATCCGACACTGTAACATTGGTTAAATATTACGTCAATTAACGGCACTGCTAATATTATATACAATTCGAAGTTCGGTAACTGTCTGCGCATTCGTTACACATTGCATGCGCAGCACATTCGTCGATCCGATTTACGACTGAGCCGTGGGCGACGACGATGTGGGAGAATTAAATCGCCCAAAACAGCTGCACGGGACATATATTAATATAATATTATGTAGATGTCACGTGTAGAATGTCTGCAGCTATGGTTTATTCGTATACCAAAATGTATGGTTTTCAGAGACACTGTCGTGGAACATGTACATCTGCTATTTCTCTGCCCCGTCTCGCGTAGGGTTGACGGCACCCTCTAATATTTGATATTTCCGTAAATACCTACTGAGGCGATGAACGACCTTTGAAATCTTCACTCCGCTATAATATATGGGACATGGGTATAGCTTACATCGACACCATACGCCTAACCTGATCAGTAACCGAGGCACAACACGCACTAACAATAGAAAATGTATTTGAGTATCTATATAATTCTATACCTATTAACTAACATGATTTTAAAATTTTTCATTGACAGTTTTAAAACAATTAAACTTTTAAACCTACCCATAAGTTTTTTTTTATTTATTTACAGAAAAAGTTATAAATTTCATAGATTCATCACTGCAGATGATCACTATAAAAATAATAATATATAATAATAATTAATATAGATCAATATTATCTGTAAAATAATTTATACCTCGTCATACACTCCGTGCGTACCTATAAGGAAGACCGGCTCTAGTTGGATACAGGCTAGGGGCATGTTGACAAAGTCGATTTTGGAAATTATAAAAAATAGTAAATATGTATGAATTATAGTTTATGATAAATATCACAAAATATAAATTTTAATTTGCTTTTTTTATACTCCTTGATACAAATCTGGATGTACACATCACCACACCCTATACAAATGGTACCTACCTACTAGTTACGCCACTGAGTTATATGTAAGTATAGGTATATAATTTATAAGTAATGTCTTCGATTTCAGTTATACCCGTGTTCGAAGGTTGCGACCAGAGTAGACAGGGCTGTCGAATACAAGAAGGCCAATGTCTCTGCGGCAAGGGTTGCTATTCCGAGTACAGATACAGCAACTACGAGGAATGCTACAAAGCGTTAAAAGGTTGTATAATTTCTAATATTTGAGCATTATAGCATTATTTTATGATAATAAACCTAATCCGGGAGACCCGGAAGACGCTCATTATTTTAAAAACTATATATTGACGTTTCCGCAAATATTTATTTTACACACATAGAAAACTGTATTTGATTTAACAACAACTTGTGTCAATCTGTAATAATGTATATATAATTGTCTATTACCCCCCCCCCCCTCCTACCAACCTTGAAATCTCTGCTGGAAACAAGCGTACAAAAATTATATTTAGTCTATATAGGTTTCAAGACTTTAAGTCCTTTGCTCAAAATAAAATCTAAAGACTATAGGCGTACCCACGTCTTACGACCTACACTCCAACTTACTAAATTTCAAATTCAATATGATACTATCAAAATGTTCAATATATGTAATATACCTGTGTAGTGTATACTATACCTATATGTAATGTTTTGCCACAGGACAATATTTAAAAAAAATACTGTAAAAAAAAGTAAATATTTTCAAAAAATATGGTTTTCAATTATACTTAAACATTTCAAAAAACTAAATTATAAAAAGCAGTAGATAATAAGTAAAAAAAAATAGGCAAGTACCTTTAAAATATAATTTCTAAATATAAATATATAATACCTATACACGATTGATCCTGGATTTATAAGAGTCGTGGCAAATCGATGTGTCCGTCTCATAACGACATTTTCTCATATTTATACAGGTCGCCGATTCGATTTCTGTGCACAAGGTCCGTGTAATCATAACGGAGTGTGCGTTCAAACTTCGCAGGAACCTGGATATAAATGTAGATGCGCGGGAACTGGATATTACGGTGCAAGATGCGAAATAAGTAATAAATTACGTGATGAAATCGATAATAATTATTATATTGATGATGTCGTATTGTCGTATATACCTACATAGTAGTATATTACATAATATTAAGTCAGATATTATGTACCTATATATTATTGTTATTATAGGGATTAAAATATTATGGCATTATGAAATAAGTCTTCAAAATATATGACTTTATAAAATTACAAACGATTTTGGAAGTAACTTCAATTAATGTAAAATGTAAAAACATTGATAAAATTTGACATAGAAATGTAAAAAACAAATTTATTATATTTTAAATCAACACATTATGTTCCAAATTTTAAATAAATTATTATTTTTCTTCTCAGCAAACAAATTCAAAAAAACAATACAAATGAAATAATATAAGAGCTTTCACTGAACATTTTGCAGTATTATAATGAGTAATGACTGCGTTTATTGCAGGTTGGTAGGTACCTATACACAAAGCTGGGCACTAACTAGTTAGAAACTTAAAGTTGAGTTAGAAAGTTACTTTTTTAGTACCTAACCTTCTAACTTAACTAGTTAGTTTTAATTCATATTAACTTTGTAACTTAACTAGTTGAATTTAATGTGGAAAATAATCTAATCCAACTCATTAAAAATAATAAGTAACTAGTTTTTTTTGTAGTTTTTTTTTTTAAATTTATTGCATTTTTAAATTTCTTATTTTGTTAAACTTTTTGAATTCTAATGGTAATGACTGATATTCCAAGAAATTAAGATTATTATAACATACCTATTTGATATATTTGATCAAATTATCAGTTGACAGTTGTTAAATTAAATTTTTCATTAATTCCCAATAATTCATGTTAATTACCTATTTACCTACATAATAATTAATTTATATATTACATTACATTTGAAAAAATGGTTTTTTAAATTTATATATTGAACTAAAAAAAACTAACTTCTACTCTAACTTAAGTTACTATTTTCACCAAACTAACTTATATTCTAACTTAGTTACTTTTTATATTTAAGTAAATTAACTTTACCTAGTTAAAAAAAAAGTGGCTAAGTTGCCCAGATTTTCGTGGCTATACAAATGTCATACGTGGAAACTTCAAAAACTAAATTATGTATATAATAACCTAAAAATATTTAATTATCGAGTGAACATAATACATATGCATGCTACTTATAGGCTAAATACCTATTGGTTTCGAAAAAAATATTGATATGTAAGAAACGGTTGGAGACAAGTGTTTATAGCCCCTCATCTAATTTTTGACATCACGCTTAAATTAAATACATGCAAGTAACAAAAGTTAGAATGAAAAAATTTGCTGATTATATGCTAAATATTTGCTAAAAAAAATTTCAATGTGAGGGGACATTTACGTTTTACGTACCTACCTACCTACTTTTGGCACCTATGCAGCATCCGAAAGTTAAACAATAATAATAATACTTATATATTTAAATATTAATTGTAATTTATCTATTGTGCTTGAATATGTTAATATTAATAATGATGTATATTATATACATGCAAACTTGTATTATGATTTCAGAATGTTACGGTCAGAATACGACTACGAAACAGGAAGTCCCGTTTGAATGTATCGTTATCTAACTGCAATGGATTTATTTTTATTTTTAAATTTTATAAACTATCTTATATCACATAATTCACGTTTTTTTTTAAGTTTTTACCAAATATATTTCAATGAGAAACGTGTTAGGAATATATAGTTACTAATAAGGTACCTCAGTGCTCTGCATAGTCATACTTTTTATCATTTAGTATATTATATTATATTATAATCATTAATAATATACCTATGATTGCGCCTTAGGTACCTATCTCCTAATGATAGAACGTTACCTATTATTTACTATAGTTATAAGTTATTACCTATAGATACGTATATTAATTATATTATCAAGGGATCAAGGGAAAATTCAAGATACGGCTAAACTTAAAATATTAAGCGATACTCGATACTTTATAAAAAAATGATTCTAAAATCCAATAATTTTAATGATGACTATTTTGAATAAATGTATTTTTTTAGTGTAAAGATGCAATTAATGATGGCCATACAGCGGTAAACAAAATAAAAATCAGTTCATCATCCGAATTTAATGATTCTATAATTATGACGGACAATAGTTAGTTCCTACAACATGTTAACACTAATTAGTGATAAATGATAATGTTGATGATTAACGGCCCATAAAGTATAAAAATATCTTAAAACAAAAAAATTAAAGTAGGTACCTAAAAAGAATTATAATCCTCTGAAATAAAAAAAGCAATGGGTTATAATTTAATGAAGGATGAGAAACAGTTTCTAAATCAAATTA
Source organism: Nasonovia ribisnigri (assembly GCA_027563435.1). Taxonomy (NCBI): domain Eukaryota; kingdom Metazoa; phylum Arthropoda; class Insecta; order Hemiptera; family Aphididae; genus Nasonovia; species Nasonovia ribisnigri. Next base: position 23,028 of record JANEHU010000959.1, on the reverse strand, counting down.
TTAAGCAATAATTAAAAAATAATTAAGTTAAAATACTACGTCTAGTTTATATGTTCATATCTATAAAATTAGTATGGTTGTGGTTCATTAAACTGTGCATTACTCCTTACAAGACATAATATAAATAAGGGATTGTTAAGACATGTGCATACCCTTCACCTATCATAAAATACTATAAATACTTATTAGTTATTTTCCAGTCGGCAATGATCAGTTTTTACCTAGAAAGTAACTTTTCAACTAGTTAGTGCCTACTAGTCTAGAGATGTGAGCCCGGTAAATTTACGTAAATTTTTCGGAGATTTTTTTACCGTTCATGAGATCTAGTGGCCACTCATTTTTAATGTTTTTGCTCGTATGTTAACTATTATTTAGGTAGTCAGAGACCAGAGTAGCCTATACAACAACAAATGTAGACATTATATTTTAGTGTATAGTCGTATATTAATGGCCGTTTAAGAATAGGTTAGATATAGGTTGGTAGAGAGTAAATATGAAGAAAAATGTTCCTAAATCTATACATTTCATAAAAAGGTTTTGAGAAAGTAAGAAAATCGGGCACGTAAGCTTTATTTCAAAAATTAATAAAAATTACACCTACAATTTTTTTTTTACAAATTTTTCTGGTAAATTTACCAAAAACTTTTTACCGGTAAATTCCACATATCTACTCATTACCCAGCTTTGAAAATTGGCAATTTGTGTAGCTACTAGGTAGGTACCCGCCGTAAAAATACTGGACAACAAATGAACAAAATAATAATTTATTATACACCATGATTCTGGGCTGAATGTCGATGATAAACTAACGATCAGCTACTGACAAGGCTACGATCACGTGGTAAACTTTTGCAATCAATTTTTAGATCCCCTAAATTGAAAATCCCCAGAACTCCCACACTGTTAGTTGTTACCACACCTATGGATTTCTGTCTTCGTCCTGAAAAAAATCGTATAATTATTAATTTTTGAATAAAATACTAATATATATTCCACATTTCCTCAAAATACCTTAATACCTTATACGATAAATAATATTATTTAAGGTAATTGATATAAGTTGCATAGGTAGGTAGTGTTTTTTTACGTCGTCAATAATCTGCAATAATAATACTCTATAATATCTGCAATCTATTACACTTAGATACCTGCCTAACCTATCAAACAATTTAATTGGTAGGTAGGTATTGTTTTATTTATTACATTTTGCAATTTTCCACCAGGTGATAAAACAGTCTAATAATAATCTATAGGAATATAATAATTAATAATAGGTACAAACGCATTTTAGCTATTTATAAAGTTGTTATTTTTATTTTTTACGTACCTAATACCTATACCCGACACGATAGCAAGTTGTGATGCAACTGCTGAACTGCGTTCTCACTTCTTTTTAATAGTTGTAGGATACTTACGTGTTGAAACTCCTATGAATCATAGATTATAAAAAGTATAGACAAAAACAAATATGTTTATAATAGAATCTAGCTTGATTTTGAACACGTAAAATATTATTATTTTCAATATTAAAATATAATATGCCTTACACCTATCAACTAACTCATAAGCTAGGTATAAGTGCATAACTATTTAAATGTTTTTAGCATAGATTACCTATACGTAGTTAAATAATAATTAGCCTATTTACGGCCTTATTTACAGCCCATAGGTAAATTCGATTTTAATAAAAAATACCTATTTATTATATTTACTGACTGAAAGTCTGCAAAGTTGGGCAAGTTAACTAATATTTTCATCTTATGTTGAGTTTTGAGTTAAGTATAAAGTCAAAAAGAGGCAAGAGCTTAGTTAAAAATCAATTAGGTATATTAATTTTCTTAAAAGGGCTCCAGCACATCATGTTTTAAGGAGTAATTTTTAGGCAATTCACATGACATGAACATTTGGGCTGTCTATGTGTGAGTAGTAAATACGCCACTGAATATTTACAACCCATGAACAATAAGTAAAAAAATAAATGCACAATAAGTAGATCTGATAAGAGTATAATACCTATATTACCTATGCGTATAAAAAAACAATACAATAATAATACATAATATAATATTACATACCTAAAAGAAAGAGACGACGACCATACAACTGTAGACTATCACAAGTTATTCATTATTTAGATAATTTTTTTAAGGATCACGATGCCAACACTGAACGGAGTTATCTATCTGGTAATAAAATTATTGAGAAATTTGAAACTAATATATTTGAATAAGACTGTCATTATGTAATATGTTAAGTACTTTATATAAAGTTGAATTTATTTAAGATGTTTTTGTCTGTATTAAAATAAAAAAAAAAACATTCAATCATTTGGCAGTCTACAATCTAGTACTACATAATACTTGTTATTATGTTACATATAAATAATAAATATAATTTTTTATTTTTCATAATAATAATTTGAACAAAACTAAATATATTTAAAATCTATCTTATTCATATTGAGAATAAAGTTAACGCGACTAAAAAAAATTAACTGATAAGTAACTGTAGGTACTTTATAGTACTAAGATGGAACAAATTTCAACTCATCAGCTAGAATACAATAAGAACCTTTACAAAAAGTAACTTGCTAATTGCTATGTAATTTAACCTTTTCAATTCGGTTATTGAAATAATTAATTTCATTAAAGTAAAGGAAATAAAAACATAAACCAAAATAATATAAGTACTAAAATACCTTATTAAAGTCAAAGCTTTTGCTTAAAAATTATGCTCCTTCTATCCTTTTGTATACCTGATAGCACACACGATATGATGCATAATTTAATAATAATAATCTTTAACGATTGTTTTTATATTTCTTCCAAGTTTAAAGAAATACCATGAGAACCCTATACTAAAAATCGATAAATTATCTTCAAAATACCAACAACCAATATCAATAATAATCAAATTTTTAAATTGTATGATGTAGTTTATTGACGTTTAAAATTGTCAACAAGTCAACATAATATTGAAAACAAAATTATCATACGATTATTTATTTTATTTATAGATTTTATATTTTAATGTGAACACTATTATAACCACAAGCCAGACTTAGTAAGAAATAACAGTTACCCATACAGCCTAATAGATCAAAACAGCGGTACAGTATCAACAGTATCGAAAAGACTGTAAGCATTGAAATTGTATAAAAAAAACCACAATTTGTTTTTTCTTCAACACATGATTAAAGGAAAGGATGCGATTGCTTTCAAATAAAAAACACATTCATTGTTTGTTTCAAATTGTTTTGTTATTTTTTCAGCCTTACAGTTTCAGCGAGTTAATTATTTTTCCCTAGTGTTTCAGAAAAGTCTTTAACAATTTTTGTCAATAATTGTCTTATTTGGTAAAATGTTATTATAGTTCACAAGCAACCCGGAAAAACATGTAATGCTACATATAATTTTTGCAATTACATTAATAATAATTATAATAATCGTCATCTCATAATCTACTTGAATTATTAGTAGGCTATGTTATAAATTATAATTACTTGACTACATATATAAATATGATAATGCTCACAATAACTCATGCTACTTAAATACTACATATTTAATCCTCTTAAAATACACATTATTATTATTTAAAAGGCCATATATGTAACCTTAAAATATTCCTGATCCCTCAAGTTAATAAATACAATTTAGTTAAATAAATCTAACCGTACATAAAAAAAATTGTGCATTAGCATACTAAAATTGTTCAGCAGAAATTATTGGTTAAATTTGTAAATACAATTAAGTATATTATGTTGAATATTGTATAAATGCTCTCTTATATTGTATAAAGCAAATTCAAATAACTTTAAGTTATAAATAGATATTTAGTTTAAGTTAAACAATTAATTAAAAATATTATGATAATTAATACTTTTATACGAAGAATAATATAGTATATATTTTTTAAGACAAATTAATTTTGGTACATTAAAATGAATAATGAACCAAATTGCACATAGTTAATATAGATATCAAATAGTTGCTGAATAATTTTAGAGAGTTTGCAAACTGTCCAGTTAACAATTTCAAACATCATTTACACTAAACGTATAATAATAATTATAAACTTTAGTGCATTTAATAAATTTAGTAACCATTATTATTATGATTACGACGTTATTCAAAAATATTACATCATTAATATTTATTATAATATAATATATTTACAATATAATATAAAAATCATGTTTAAAATATTGTACAAGTTTTTCCCTTGCTAAACAATGCATTGTTGTTTTTCAATGATTTTTTTTTTGGAAATACATTTCATTTGCAAGACAAAAACAGATACAAAATATTACATGCCTTTTTTCAAAAAAAAAAAAAAAAACAACAATTAAAATACATTACAATAGTTCATACTCATAATTTATCACAGTTTAGTTACGTCTTATACTAGTTTATGTTTGGCATAATTTGTATGTATGTCATCATACCTGTATAGCTAAATTTCTTTTAAGCGAATGCTTATACAAATCTAAAAGCTCGAAAGATTAACTGTGAGTATAGTCATGTGATGAAAAACAATGTGGAATGAAAAAACACTACCTGAACAATTATTATAATAAATAGACAAGACTTATAAGATTTGTACTAGAAAAAAAAATAATAAATGTGTAATTATGTGTTGTAATAAAAAAAATCTGCTTAAATACTATGACTTAGTGTTATTCGTGTGTGTATTTGAACCTTAATTTGTATATTTAATTTTATTATTAATTAAGATACTGCATAAATGTTTGTATTTACAATCGCTAGTTAATATTAATTACGAAATCAAATTTTATTTGTTGAGTAAAGGTAAACTTAATGTGGAAAATTTAAGTTTAGCTCACGATTTTATAGGATTACTACCCTAGGTTTAAAGTAATAGATTAAAAGCTAATATAATTAAGTTATTGTGAGCATATTCAATAATTGGATGCATTTAAAGAAATAAAGGTTATTCATACTGTCATTAATAAATTTAACAGAAAAACATCTATTTTCAAATAATTATACTTATGTATGGAAAACAAACCTCAGTCAAATATGTAATCAATAATTTTAAATATTTAGAAAATAATAAAATATAAAATATATATTTACAATATATATATAAGGACTGTTTAACTACGAGTGTGGCATGTAGCTTTGTAAATTATTAAGGCACAATTTAGGTTGTTAATAACATATAATATATATGGTTTACTCAAATTATTAAGAGGAATTAGAACATTTTGTTTTTAAATGCATCCAACTAAAATTAAATATAAATAAAACGCGGGAGGGAGATTATTAATGTATACGGTGCTGAAAATAGGGAGATCTATGTTAGGAACAGAACGTGATTTAAAAATTTAAATACAGATATTACACTGAAAATCTCTTTCACTACTACTATTACTATATGTTATGTCATTATTATATTTATAGATATGACTGGTTTTTTTTTTTTTTTTTGATCAACATATAACATTGATTTCAGTAATTGAATTTCAAGAAGTTACAGATTATTTATACAAGAAATTAGAACAACTCAAGAGTCGTAATATATTTTATATATTGATGATAAGAACAGACAGAGTTATTCTAATTATGAATATGAGATTGAGCAGTGAAAAAGCATATTTTTTATGAACCAACTAATAACATGTTTAACACTGATTAATATCCAGTGTCATCACGATTAAAATCAAAAACAGAAAAAGAAGTTAATTTAAATAATAAAATATCAGAGTTTTTGGGAATATTAAAAACGTTTTTTTGTCATTTTCAATTACTTATCTATGTTTCTAAGGTGTATATGTGCCTTCTAATAACTAACATTAATTAAATGTTTTAAAATATCTAAACTAATAACCTGTTATCTTATTGCTAAATTTTTCACAAAACAAAAACATTTTAATAAGGGAATATTTTGCAAAAAAAAAAATAATCATTGTAAGACTTAGTTTGAATACATTAAATGCTAAACATTTGGTTACAATTAAGTTGACGACCTATTCTCCAAGACTAGCAATTTTATAATCAACAAGTTGGAAGCTCATTATTTATTACAAGATAAAATTGATAGTAATATAATCATAATGATAAAATTCTGGATCGGGAAATAAGTCAGTAGTAGTCAAATGTTAATTACTCAAAATTTGAAACCGCATTAAACATCAACAAGCTGCCCTGGATTGTGCTGTTTACGAGCATTTGGATCAAACCCTTTTGATCCATCTGGACCTAAAGGCTGACGAATTACTACTAATTTTGGTGAACCGTCATCTATTACAGAAATGGTGCGTATGCGGTTAATCAAATGTTCTGGTCGTTGAGATGGTTGTTTGGGAGGTGAATTTTCAGCAGAACTAAAAATATAAATAACAAGCCAAAATGTAATACACACATTTTAAATAATAAGCAACTTTATAATCATTAATATAATTTTTGAATTCTTTTACAATCAAAAAAAAAAATTTAGAATTTAACATCTCAAAATAGTGAATTTTTCTTATGTTTAACTACTTTTGTTCAGTGACAACAGTCTTCACAAAGACTAAAAATCACATAAAATGCAAACAACTGAATGGAGTAGAACAATTATATATAAACAGGTAAATAGCAAATATTAAACCCAAAAATTGAATTTGATGATTTAGTTTAATACCAACCTTATTTTAGTGACGTTGCAGCCCGATGATTTTCCTGATCTTTGATTTACAACTAATACAAATTCCACTAAATCTCCCTGGTATAATTTAATTCCATCAGTTACTTCAGATGTATGGAAAAATAGTTTTTTACCACCTTCTACTTCATGAGTGAGAAAACCAAATAATCCTATAAAAAGAAAAAATTATTTAAAATTTAGGTTGCTAAATAAAAATATTAACTTTAAATTCACACAAACCTTTAATAGCGTCAACGTGAGCTCTTTGTTTCTTTCGAATCGCAATTATATTTACAGCTCTATTTTTTGAGTCTACTTGAAATTGTACAGGATCTCCAACTTGTAACAACTCTCTTTTATTTATCAAACCTTTAATTCCAAATTCATATTGTGAAATATTTTCTTCTTCGGCTGTAAAACAAAATTACAATTACAATTTCAATTTTCAATCACTAATAAATATAACAAAAAAGAAAGCTTACTTGTTGGTACTTCTTGTATTATACCAGCATATTCAGTCTGCTCGGGATTTACGGATCGCAATGGACGAGAGACCACCCCATCCAAAATAACATTTGGTTGAAGCAATTCGCAGTTGTCACTAATAGAACCTGGTGGCAAAATTCTAACATTTTCAGCAGATGCACAGCTCCCACCATTTCCTGTATTCCTGGTACTCAGTGTATATTCTACTTCCATACCAAGTTCAAGAGATGCGCTTGGTTCATTCAAATTTCTATATTATAATAATTGTAAATTGCAATTAAAATATTGACAAGTTGAAAAAAAACAATTATACTTACGCATATCTAAAAAATACTTCAGAATCAAGTGCTATGGTTTCGATAAACCCAAACCCATCTTTAAGTGCAGCAATATAGCCATACTTGATATCTGCTCGATTTTGTTCGTCAGTAGACGAAGTATGTGTATTGTTTGTATTGTTTGACGCGGTTGAGGCCAAATGAATATTCATCGCAATTAATTCCTTGTTGCGTTTAATTTGATAAAGATTGAATCTTACCTAAAAATAATTTTAGTAAGAAAAATAATAAGAAAATTGTTGCTAAACAACAATCATTAAAATAGTTTACTTTATCTCCTTGTCTTGGTATATATTTTCCATTGCAGTCTTTGATGTTATACAATATTGTTCTCTTAACACCGTTTGAATGCAAAGTGATAACTCCCGGTTCATAAGTAATCTCATCAAACTGCTAGAACAATCAATAATAATATATTTTGAGTATATTCTGACCATACATAATATAATGATATAAAGAAAAAGAACTATTATTGTTAATAAAACTATAAATTATTATCATGAATCAATTAAACTGCTCAATATAGTTTTAATCAAAATAATAGTTAGGTAAATTATTAGCATGGTAGTAAGAACTATTACTCATTAGAATAATCACTAGTAATAGTAATAACAAGATAACATTTGAATAACTGATAATAATGCATTACCATCAATTGTTTTAAATATTTGTGAAAAATGGTGGATAACTAAAATAGGTAATAGAATTAAAAGTCAATTGAATTGTACTAAGACTTAAATCTAATTAGTATTATTAAATATTATATTGCTTATCAAATTAACACAATTAACTCAAGGAATTTGATAATTTAAATTCAAATATTATACAACACATTTTAAGTAGAAATAATAGATTAGGTAAGTAACATTAATTAAAAGTTGTAAGAGATTTAACCCACCATGCGGCGCTTAGATGGGTCCGGTCAATACACATTATAAAACAAATCATTTTAGTTCTAATTGTAGCTGGTTTCAAACAGACCCGTAAAAATGCAGTATGGCAGACACCAAAATGTTATTATAAATACATATATTTTTTTTTATAGGAACAGAAAAATACATTTTTTGATTGAATACTATTTAAATGGTTTACAGGGAAATTGGGCTTGACTTTATAAGAACCAGTATTTCATTAAATTAAAGTTTTTATAGAAAGATTTTATCTGTGTTGATGTTATGTTTTCAAGTAATAGGATATAAAATATTAATATTGTTTAGACATAATTGGAAGACATTTCTGATATTACTTATACTTACAATACCTCTTCTACTGTGTTAATAAATGCTAAGAAATGTGTTTATTAACTATTAGAAAAACTGCACTATATGGTTTTATTATTCACAAAAACAGATAAGTATCAAAGAAAGTGTAGTATTTTCTATGAAATGTTATATCCTGTTACTGTTTCAGTTAAATCTGCCATGCTTTAACTCAACAATGATAGTGTATTAAAATAGTTATATTGATCATCTCAATACAGTAAATACTTTAAATACTTAAAAAAATCACCATTCAGATCACATCAAAAGATACTATGAATTTAAATATCATATAAATTGTGTTCAACGATAAAGGTAAGACAAAATATTTCAAATGAACGAAGTCTTTTTTCTAACTGCAAAAAGGATGTATTATTACACTAGTATTTAAATATTGAAATTTTTAATTTTTTTTTCAGCAAAAGTACAGCAGAACAAACATTTTTTGAATGGCAAACCCTTCCTTCCTTCCCACCTGAGTTTAAATTATATTATTTTTTTAAAACTATGACTTATTGTGTGTTTTTCTATTTTAAGAATTGACTGATTTGAGTGTATGTTTCAATTTATGCACATTTATTATTTATTGCATTTATCAACAGTGTATTTACAATTTTACAAATATCCATCCAATTTAAAATTATTTTTGGAAACTTTATCTCACTCTAAATCAGTACATTTTTAAAATTGAAAAACATTTTTAAGTAAAAGCTGTTTAAACAAATAATGTAATTCAAAGTAAATTTGTTTTGCTAAACGGTTTCATTATATTTAAGTCCGTTTATACAATCTCAGAACATATGTTTTGAATACCGAGGAAAACTTTATAGTAGTGCGGATTCAAAATGTGACCTTGAAATAGGTTGCATCAATTTAAGGGGGAATAACCAATTGAGTAATTGACAAATCCTGATGGAGCGCGGTCAACCTACTGTTAAATGATGGATAGCAGCAAAAAAAAAAAATTGAAAACACCAAATCTTAGTTCCTTCCCAAATCACTCAATAATTAAAATATTTTTGATCTGAAAAATGATACTGAATCAAAATAGTAATACATGTATACTATCATTGAATCGTTGAGTTTTTTTTTTTGTATTATAAATGATAAAAAAATATTCAAGAAACACCAATTTTTGACTAAAAAGTAAATTTGAACCCTTTTAACTTAAAAAAAAATATGTTAAAGTCGGCCAACAACATGTCTAGATTATATACTCAAAGTTACAGACTCCTAACTATAAATATAGACCAGTAGAAATAAACTTATAATGCAACATTTCTATTCTTGCTATTTACTGATGAAAAAATTCACCAATTTTTTTAAATTATTATTAGATTTCACCTTAAACCTAGTTTTAATAATAGATATTCTCAATTTAACAACTTAATAAAAAAAAAATTAACGAATATTCCCTCTTTAAAGGCAAAATGCATAGCAAGAAAATTTAAGGTGGGAATGATAAAATAGATAAAAAGATATTTTTCTTTAAGGTAAATTCAAGGTAAGAAATTCATCTTTTTGTACTATTCAATTTTTCATAATAGGATGTAAGCACCTACATTTATTAGAATAATATAGTACTTAATATTAGTTACTTACATGACCATTGTTTTTTGACGGACTTGATGGTTCAAATATCTCTGTAGCCACAACTGTTACTACGCCAACTAATCCTTCTTCAATGAGTACTTCAAATTGTACTGAACCACGTGACAAGTGTTTAATTCGTATGGCACTCTGTCTAGAATTTCCAAATGAAGATGATGGATCCTATGGATAAAATAAAATAATATTTTAGTTATGCCTATTGTTGGAAATTTATTTTCATTTAATTGAAAACTGAACCAGGCACATAACCCTAACAAATTAATATAATTTATAAGTATAATATTGAACTCCGATTTAAAATATTACCTGTTTTAGTAAAAAAACAAGAGTATTAATGCCATCAATAATTTATAAACTAAAGAATACAATTTTCATTATGAAATGAGTAAAATTAAAAAAAAAAAAATATGCAAGGATGCAAATAATTACACTAAAAATGTATCGATTTGGACACAATCTTTTCATGTCAAATGTATAGCTAAGTAAGCAAAAAAATTGCTGGGTCATAAAAAAAAAAATAAAATATGCAAATATGAATAAGTTACAACTTTAAATATCATACTGTTTAATTGATGGAAACATTGTCAGGTTTTAAATTTGAAAAATGTTATAGTTGTTGTATTCTTAAGGGGACACCTACTTGCATCATCTTCGTATTACACATTTGTAACTTACAACATACCAAATTTGTATTGTGTTCTTAAATATAAGGGTAAATTAACTATTATCAAATATAAGGTAAAAATATTCCCTAGTGAATCTCGTATGTAATGTTTCAAAATTAAAAAGTAATTTATACAATTTTTAATATTTTAAAGTTATCACTCATTTTTGCAAAATGTTTATGTTAAGTTAAAAAAACTTTTTGGGATGGATACACTTTTTTTGGTTTCTGACCGATTTATAGAAAGGTTTTTATTGTCATGGTTACTTTTTAACAAAAACAAATTAATTATGATTCATAGATTTTCCTTGTAGAGGAAACATTTTGAGTAGCGTGCTATGGTTTTTTTGTTTTAAGTTTGATAATATTTTAATTCACTATAATATTAAAACTAACACAAAATGGATTCTTTTGTATACAATTTATATTGTATCTTTGGAAGACAGAGACAAAACATATAGGTGTGGCGTTAGTTCTCTTATATATTTTTAGTTTATACTGTATTTTAAGAAAAATACACATTTAAATACTGTGTAATGATGGTTTTGTGGGAGGTCATAATGTTTGAATTGGTATAAAATAACTGGTTACTTATGCGCATGAAACAAAGTTTAAATATATTTACATAAATATTATAGGTTGCATGAACAATCTATTAACATTTAACAAATCAATAGTATCCCATTAAATGATTTATTTAGTGGCTCATAATATCGGTCCATTTAAATTTATTGAACCATTAAATTAATACATTTTTCATGTAACCCAGCACCTTTTGTAAAAATTCAATATTAACTAGTAATGTAGTGTTATAAGTTTTGTTGAATGAATTAAGAATCTTATAATATTACCTGTGCCACCGTAAATTCAACTTCATCGTTACATTCTAATTTTCTTTGAACATCCAAAACTTCGTTGAAAGTAAAATAAATCTTTGGTTCTCTTTCTACAGAACGTAAAAATCCAAATCCTTGTTTTAAAACGGCAATAATACCTAGTTCTCTTCTTTCACCAGAAACTACAAACGATTCTGGTAATAGCGAAATATTGGTAGCTCGTTTTAACTGATCTCGTCGATCAGTTGCTATTCGGAATTCAACCCAATCACCATGTCTATATAAAAAACAACAAAATAAATTACACATACATACAACCAGTCAATATTCCGTCCACCAAGATAATATGATTATTGATTACTATGTGCATAAATTTCTCTCTTAAATTTTACCCATTTCACTCAAACCTCTGCTATAGTAGGTCATTGTGGTACAGAACAATTAGTTTTGGTCTCTGAGCATTTATGTTCTCTTGGTGGACATAACAGGTATGCAAAAGTTGAATAAATCAATCATAATTACCTCAACGTAAAATCACCTTGCTGATCTTTTTCACCAAATGAAACTTCCACTTCAGAATAATCAGGTGCTCTATAACGTATACGTCCAGGTAATGGTTCAGATGGTAAATGATTTTGAGGGGTTTTGTCTAAAGGTTTTAAAACTTGGCCCTTCATAACAGTATCCTCGATATCTTCAAATATTACTGAACCAGGAGGCAAACGTTCAATATTACATGCAACTTCTTTTCCCTAATGAATAATAAAACATAACTAAATTATACTTTATGTAATATAGAACTTAATAAAATAAAAATTGTATTTATTGTCTACTAAGACAATACTAAAAAACAAGGTGTATCCGACCACTCATTTCTCATTATTTAATAGCAAATATTTAACGTAACACCAGGTTGTTGTTAAAAATAAAACATAGAATCCTACTTTGCCGCACGCCAACCAAAATTTGTTTTTCTGCCCATTCCCACAAGCCACCCTGCCAGGGGGGAACCGTGTTCAATAGCAGAGTGACGCAGGGATATGTTTAGAATCGGCGCAGTCTCATGCTGAACAGAGTAGACTATCTACTACAAAAAAGTATGAGTAACTAGTATATTATTATAGTTCCTATATTTAGATACAACTGTATATATTTTACATATGTACCAGTGAAATAACACATAAAACTCATATCTTTATTTAGAGGAGTGAATGGTCAAATACAATTATTAAAACAAGCAACACTTCCATATACATATTGAGTTTTAACTATAGATTTTTGTTTTGAATTTTTTTTTTAATTCACACAAAATTAAATTATATTCAAATAAATATGTTCAATTTACTTACACTACGTGTTTGTATTATGAATTCTACATCATCACCCAATTGTAAAGGTTTGGAGGAATCTTTAAATTCAGTAAATGGAAATGAAATTTCTTTAACAATATCAGCTCGTTCGATGTAACCAAAAACATCTTTCATAGAACACACAACTCCCTGATATTTAACTGGATGTACTGGATTTTCTAAGCGGACATGTGTAGCTCCCAAATTACCCCTCTGATTTGTTGCGATTTGAAAGCTTACTTGATCGCCAGTTCTAAGGGTGACATTACCTTCAACATCATCTTTATTGTAAGGGAGAAAGAAACATTCTCCTCGATTTTCATAACTAATTCGACCTTGTGTATCACCGCCCGAGCCTTCAGTTCTCAATTCTGTTGTTACGACACCAGTTACTCTTTCTTCACTTAATACCTAATAAATAATATTTACCTAATTAATTTTAAACATTATGAATATTAGTACTAAACACTTACCACCTCAGGAGCAATTTTTGTAACAGTGCTAGCAATGGGTTTACCAGTTCTTCTGTCGTAAGTCATTTCAAATTCAACGGGATCACCAATTTTAAGATGCTCAATGTTGCCACTAAATTGACTGAAATGAAAGAATAATCTTGCCTGACGCTCACAACATTGAATAAAACCATAAGAATGCTGAAAACAATAAAGGTTGTTTAATATAAAAAACACCAACAATTTTAAAATAGTAACTATACAAACCAAAAGTTTCTCTATGATTCCGGTTTCTCTAACTCCTTGATTGTTACCAAACGATTCATTGGAAAAATTTGAATTGTTCGAACTGCTTGCAGTAGCCGTGTCATGTCCACCAAAAATGTCATTGCCAGCTGGAGGATAACGACTCACCGGCGCGGTGTTATCAGAAGAAAATACATCAAAGTTTGAAGACTGTAGTCCATTGTTAAACATATTATTCATTGAAGACTCCTTTTGATGAAATTGCGACGACTGATATTGTGATGGCATGGGAAAATTTTGACTTGACTGTGAATTATAGTTTGGCGGTGAATGATTTGAAGATCTCGATGATGGGTAATTGTTTAGATTTGTTAATGCCGAGAGGGTTTTAAAGTTAATCATAGAAGAATCACTACCGTTCAGCATATTTGATTGAAACAAATTCCACTGGGAGTTGTTAGACATACTAGTTTTAAATTCTTGAGTTATTGTTTGTTTATGTACTTAACTATTATGACCATAAAATTTTTAGTTTATATAGGTAAAGATATTTTTAGGGAGTGGGGGAATGGGGGAAGGGGTTGGTTTATTTGTTTTAAATATATATATATTTATATATATATATATATAATATGTTAGTCTAATGTATTATCCTAACGTTAAATTATATATTATAATACATTATTACCATTAAAATCAATATCACAGTAATATTTTTTAAGAACTAAAAAGGCACTCGACTAAGTCAAGCGACTTTCCTATATGTTTTACGTTTGAACACAAATAATTATGGTTGTTACATAAAACTCTTTCTTCTTAACTTAGACAAAAAAAAAACTTAATAAATTATAAAAAGATATCTAGCCTACTTTAAAAATCTAATAATAATATTGTTATAAAATAGACAGTTCTAAAGTATTCGGTTGGTTCATTACAATACACAGCACACGTTTCAATTAAATATTATTTAAACAATAAAAGATTTCTCAGTTGATAGTTGTCACAATGCTTGCTGGTAATGTTGCAGTATGTCGTTTTCTCAGATGACTAATAGTTGAAGGAACGTACAGCGAAGAAGAGAATAAAGTTGATGTAAGAATTTTGTTTTTAATAGTTAGGTATTACTTTTTTTTTCTAATTTTTAATTTATTAATTGTGATTAAGACTAAAACTAATTTAGCCTAGTTTTGAAAGCTGAAAAAAAAATAAAGAATAAAATTACAATCATAAAATATGATGAAAACTAAATTGTTAAATAAAATCAAGTTTACTGAAATATAGGTACACAAAAATATTTATTAGGACCTAATTTTTCTATTACCCCCCCCCCCCGGGAAATTTATAATTCCCAAAAAGGCATCCCAAACAAATACTGATTAATTAAATGGGTATTACTAAAATTTTCAAAACCAATTTTTTTTTATCTAAGGCAGTTTTATTACCCTAATCTGATAACCTTCATAACTCTAATGAGTCATAGTGTATATCAAGGATATACTTAGTAATGGAAAATAAATCTCAGGTTTCCAGGTATTTAGTTTTCTAGCAAAAAAATAACCATAAAATGACTTCAACAAAATGACACTTACCAATATAATTTAATGGTTACATATTATTATAATAATAATACACTAGGAACAAAATGCTTAAATACACTTAATTTAAACCAACAATGAATTGTAAGTTGCAAGTAAGGTTTTAATACCTATTTAGTTAACTATTAAGAACCTAAACTTATATTTAACTTAATATTTTAGTTAACAATACAGACACAAATACTTTACTATTAAGTAATTTAATTTAAACAAGGCCTTTTTTTATTCATATCTTGTTAAAGTAAATAACTAAACATACAAATAAATAACTGTTCATCTTTTAATCCAAATACCTAGATAGGTTATATTACAATCTAATATAGTAGATCAAGAATAATAATTAAACTTACACTAATAAATCAGCAAAAAACTTAACTAGGAGAAGAAATATTTGAATGAGTTAATGAATTTGGGTTACTTTTGTAGCAACTGTTTTAGGAGATAAATAAATTCCAATAATATTGTTAATTCAGAAATAGGTCATCTTACTTTCATAACAATTTGCGTATTTTAAATGGTTCTCGACAAAGGAATTATACCAGTTTCCAATATTTGGTTCATTTAATTGGACACAATTTGATTTGACAACAGAAACAAAAAACAAAACAAAAGGTGTAATACTAAGTGGAATATTATTTGATAATGATGAATTACAATATTGTTACCGAAAAGTACCTTGGAAACTATGAATTAATGATTTTTCTTTTTAAACCAAAACATAGATAAATACATAAATATAATTATTATATATATATATTATAAATCAATACTTTCAATATAATAAAACTAAATTATATTAATAACTTTGGTTTTAATTAAATCAAAAATACAACTGGTTCTGTTCAAACAAATGGGCTACAATGAAAAACAAATATAGAAAATTAGGTACAACAACCAATGAGAAAATCAGGAGAGAACTTATTCGAGAATACTTAAAAATGGTTTGCCACATACCATAACGTCAAACGCATAGGTAAAAATAAACGGATCCAACAGAACGAAAATTATTGAATTTTTAAAAAATTACCGACGAGGGGGTGCAGAGCGGAAATCTCGGAAATTATACGAGAAAAAGGCTGGCCTACTTTGTTGTCATCACGGAAGTAGGACGACAATAAGGACAATAACAACAGCAACAACAAAAATTACCACGTCCAGAGAGAACAACTAACAATCTCCCTCTTATCAGCGACGGGCGCCAGCAGCCGCGGAAGGAAAACGAGTGGTACAAAAAACTACCTATTCTACCCGGAAACCTGGATAAAGGGTCGATTTTGGGGGGCCTCCGACATCCGGGGACTTCAAAGGGTTTGAGGGGCTACCCTGGAAAACCCACGGATGGGGGAAGTGCGGCGGCGGAGGCCGCGGACCGGAAACAACGATGGCCGCAGCATACGTTGGTCAAGGGTACCCGGAACGGGCTCGAGAACCGAAACCACGAGGACGGCGGCCAGCGACGGTCCTTCCGCAGGACGCGGCTAGCCGGTTGTCCGCGGCCACCGTTACGGGACAACGCGACGCAGGGCCCAGGCCGGACGTGTTCCCCGTACCAGATCGAGAGTTAGAAATTTAAGAACAAATCGGTGTACTTACCACGGCACAGCAGAGCATTGATGACATGTTTTCGACATATTTTTACCGCAGGTAGGCCAGTCCGTTCGACTACCCCCCTCCCACCAAGCGTCAGTGCGATAAAGTAGTGGCGCGCGCGCGCCAACGCTACAGTGTCGACAACCGTACCACGATTATTAAAATAAAAAAATGTTCCATACTTTAGCGTCGGCGACGAGCACAGCGTCATCTGTGACTCTGTGGCGACGTCGATAACCTATTGATAACAACCACGGCTATAGATAATCTATAGCCATGATAACAACAATAACAAGGCGTACTAACAATAACAATAACAACAACAACACGGAATATGTGTCATGCCGTCATGGCGTATACATACATTTTGTAGGGGGGGGGGGTAAAAAAATGTAAACCTAGGTAACTGCAAATTAAGAAAAGCGGTCCTCACCAGGATTTTAGAAAGGACCAAATGTAATTTTTGAAAATTACTTGCGGGCCGCATACATTTTTAATGATAATAATTAAAAATATAAAAATTATATATAAATATTTTGTTAGGAAAGGGTATTTTCAGAAATAGTCCATTAATGACACAAATGTTTTTCTTGGACTTATAATTTATTGTAATTCCAAATTTCAATTCATAATTTATTTTATACAAAATAGGTACAAATCATTTATATTATTAGCATAGTATCTATATTAAATTTATATATATATTAAATTACTAGATTAATATTGATATTTTTTAATTTAGTTTTTGATTAATTTATTTGATTTATTGTTATTTTGGTGCTTGATGGTACCTCTCTGTTTCTTTTATGTTCTTGTTTTATGTCTACGGATGTTGACAACCGCAGTAAATCTTCCAAATGCACATCACACAAACGAGTTCTGTATTTGTATTTTATAAATGTTAACTTACTAAAAGTAGCTTCACATAAATATGTCGACCCAAAAAATGTTAGTATAGCTTTTATATTTGATCAAAGGGAAGGATATTGATGTTCCTCAAGTGTATTCCATTGCATTATTTTTACACATTAAAAATACCTTTTAATGTTATATCCTGGCATCCTGTTGTAAATTAATCAATTGTAAATCAATTCACTTTTCAATAAATCAATATTAAAATTCATAATATTAATTTAAAATATTTCTTATGTAGTTACTGCCCACGAATTTTCAATGAATCGAAATGCATTTCTTAAGTTTTTAATATAATTTAAACGACTATTCATTTAATTTTTTAATGTGCTCAATAGTTTAAGCAATTGTGGTTTCAGAGTTTCTATATCAGTATCATGAGAAAAAATTTTATTTTATTTCATCATTAAATCAAATTTGGAAAAACTTTAAAAATCATTATTATCAGAACTTCTTCAATGTACCTACATTTTGAGCTTTTCCTCAAAAGCTTAAATCTTACTGGCTATGTGAGGGATAAGTTTATTTTCTCCTTGCAAATTGGTTTGAACTTTGAAGTATATTTAAACCTTGATTTACATCTGCAAGGAATGCAAGTTTGTATCAAAATACTAATGAATTTATTCCAGGAAATTCAGCTCTCACAGAAGCTAGAACACACAATGCTAGAAGCACAGAATTAAATATTATAACGACAATGCGTGATAAAATACAAACGGATAAACTGCTCATACAACACTATACGCAGTGGAAACTGGAAATGAATAAACTCATAATCAATAATCATAGTTACCTACTTATCTGTCCAACTGGTAATTCAATGTCAACCTACAACACATACAATAACATCACTATTGTTTAATACCTGTATCTAAAAATATATTGGATTAAATACTGTATTTACTGACTACGTAGCTGTATAATATATATTATGAAATACTATTTTTCCATTTCATGGATTTATATATGATAGAAATATAGAATTAAAAAAAAAAACATTTAATCGATTATTGATGTCGAAAAACTATAGTGAACAATCAATGACCAATGGCAGAATTCTAGGGTTATAGGAAAAATATTTTTTTGGTAAAAAACCAACAGTAGGTACCTATTCATGGCAATGCAAGTTGTATAAGCATTGCACTGACGGACATAACGCTCATAAAAAGTATTATATTTATATAAGCAAAGGAGTCTAAAACAAGACTAACAGTTATTTTATTAATAACTATAATTATAATTAATCATATAATTATACATATTAATTCGTGAGAGTAATAAAATAAACAATTTTTTTACAATAATAAACATTTAAACTGTTTGTATTCAATTTAACATAAAACGTTTAATATTTTAATGTTAACTGAAAGCTACAGACAACTTTCACTAATGAGTAATGAAGTTTGATATAGGAAACTGAAAAAAAAATTAATATCAATTTTTCGAATCTAATTTATTATCTTACAAGTGGTACCTACCATTATTGATGGTGGCATTTATTATGAAATTAGATATATGTATACAGATTGATTCTATAATACCTTTGAAACATAAAATTTGTTGTGGATATTGGCAATTATTAAAATAAAGTAGAATAATAATTATTGTTTGAAAAATAGTAAAATAACACCATAAAAATTAAATATTTAAATAAATAACTTTTGTCAACTATATAAATCATAGTTTTAAAATTAGCCCTGATATTGCTTAGATTAATTTAAAGAAAATGTCTCATTAAGTACCCTCTTTCCCATAACTATAATCTAAGTGGTTTCATGTGTCCATTTTTTTTTTTATTATTAATATGTATTCGTACCTATTTGTATTTATTTATTTATTTGTTTTAATATCGTGTTATCATTCAAGTGGAATTAAATTGAAAATCTATATACCTATTATATTATTTGAACTTTGAAGTAAACTTGAATATTTATTTCAAACAGAAAATTAACAAAAAATTCAATATACGTGTGTTTAATTAAAAGTCCAAATCTAATGAAAATCAAAATGGCTAAATATTGAATATAATATGTGCAATAAATTATTTAAGTATTGTTCTCTAATCGTTATGGCTTCAGTGCTTCTAAGAACAGCCGTTGCTGAAGCTTACAGATTGAGAAACTTTAAACTGTTATAACGTGAGCCCTACCTCTACGCATTGGGTTTACACCATTACGATTGCATATGTAAATTAGACTGTACGAAATGCCAACGTGCTTTTTTTGAAACACTTATTTCCAAAGGAAATTCAATTTAACTATTTCCCTTATACTTATATACATAATATGGTCGAATACTCTAATGGTTGTATATTAATAGAATATTATATATCTTGTCGACATGGACCAATATGCTAACTACGCAAACCTTAACTATAATATGGTATTATAATTTACAATTATACTTATATAATACTATAACTATTATATAACTATAAAAATGTTATTTTATATCAACTAATCATGTTGATTTAAAGACACTATAAATACTTTGAAATCGAATAATATTAATTGTAGCACCTATGTAGTATGTGATGATTATGGGTTTATCACAAATTATATCTGTATTAAATAATCTTAGATACGTAGCCACGTAGGTAACTACAGGCCACGGACTACGGGCTACGGACTGATGTTAATAACAATCGTGTATTTTTATACTTGTTTCATAGGTATCTTAAAAGTTATTTCAAAAAATAATTTGTCTTGGTAATTAGGTAATATATCATAATAATATTTATTGAACTACAATAGTTTATATTATTTTCATCCAGGGTGTGGGGGTGGGGGTTTTAAGTGTAGTGTTTGAAAATTTCACGAAATTTAAAATTATGAAATATAATATAATATATAAGATTTTAATAAATGTTGTTTTTTTTTTTTATAAGTTTCATATTAAGACGATCACGGCATCGCGGCACAAAGGAGGAACGAGACTTCAAGGGCGGCGGACTGCGGTCGGCTCGCCAATAGGACACATCAGCACGAGACTCAAGGGCGGCGGACTCCGGTCGGCCCGCCAAGAGACGAACATCCCTCACTTCGGAATTGTAAAATTGTTAACGTAAAATGTCATGTAAAGAGGGGGGGATAAGCCGGGGAATTGTCCCGTCTACCCCCCCCCCCCACGTATGTATAATATTGTTTGTTATTATTCAATAAACGATGGCGGCGTCGCGGAAGAATGCGAAAGCAGTTCCCGTGGCGTCGTCGGTTGAAAATTGAAAAAAAAAAAAAAGTTTCATATTTACATATAATTTTAATGAATTAGGTATTTAGGTACCTTCATAATTGTATGGTATATTTATACAATTATACCTAACCAATGGTTTTAGTTTTTAAGCAATATATGTGTGGGCATGTACTATATGTTCAAATTATAGTAATGTAACATATTATAGGTAATGCCAATGACATTTGTAAAGGTACGGTTTCCCTTGCGCGATTGCGAACGCGAACCGCGAACGCGATCAGCGAACGCGATCGACGAACTAAGATCGCGTTCGCATCGTCTTGGTTTATTCTGAACGATTTTACGTCGCGATCGAGAGTAATTTATCTCATCATTCAGTCGTACTTAATATTTTGATGTGTGAAGTACTCTAGTGAACGGTGTAAACGAACATACTGTGAATTTTTAAATTATAATGGATACATCTGACGACGTAAATATATTGAAAATTCTCTTTGAAGAAGAAGATGATGATGACGTTTTGCTCTTGTATTTGTCAGAAGAAAAAAGAAAAGGCCATGATCAATTATTTACAAAGAGAAGTACGGAAGGTTATTATGAAATACTAATCAACGGTCATTTAAAAAATAATGAAATCAAATTTCGAGAATTTTTTAGAATAAATCGTAATCAGTTTGATTTTATTTTAAATTTAATAAGAGACGACCTAGCCTTAAATCCGACTTTTTTTATAAGGAAACCAATAACACCAGAGGAAAAATTGGCAGTTACATTAAGGTAAGTAAAATTTATAAATTACTAACAAACAATGAAATTAGCACACATATTACTACATTAGTATATTGTTATATCCTTATTTAATATAGTATTCAATAAAAAATATACATAAAAACTAAAAAAAAAAAATTATTTTCCTTTATTATTGGTACACGTAGTACCTAATCATATTATATTTACATAAAAGTTATATATTATAACAATCAATATAAAAAAAAATTTTAAATCTTATTAAATTATACAAATATTTATAAATGTATAAAACCATGGTTAATTAATAAAAATAACATATGTTCCTATAAAATATTCAATATAAAATATGCATGAAAATTAAAAACTAAAAAAAAATCATTTACCTTTATTACTGGTAGTAAATACCTAATTATATTTTATTGTTTTACTTTATTTTACTGTGAATTTGTGTTCCATTCATTATTCATATTTGCTACTGAATCGAAAGGCGTTAATATATTTGAAGATCCAAACTGTTGTTGAGTATTTGTATATGATGGTGAACTTATTGAAGGCGGACTATAATTATTATATGGAGTATAGTGGTTTTCCAATGAATGTGTGGAACTAGTAGTTGACTGGCTTGGTGTTATTAATACTCTATTGGATATAGGCGTAGTGTAACGATTACCTGGATCATGAAATTGTAAATCGGTTAATACAGTTAACATTTTCAATTTGGCTTGTGCAATTAAATGTGGTGGCAGTTTTTTCACAGATATGGCTAAGCTTTTAAAGAAATGGTCCACATCATCATCGTCTACTGTATTTTTTTTTTGAACATATTTGTGTCATGAGCTGTGTTCTTTCTTTTGATCTTTTTTCTAAAAGTTCAGTAATGTTTAAATTTTTTCTCTTGTTCATTTTTCGTGACCTGGACATCGATGGTGATATTGATTGATCACATTGAGTTTGTGGTGATAACGGTACCTCTTCTGTAATATTTACTTCTTCATCACTTAAATCTGAACCGGAATTTTCATTTGCATCAGTATCATACATATTAGATGTAGTACTGTAAAAATAAATGATAAATATGATTATTAAATTATATCTAT